>JAGDQP010010846.1:8213-54599 GCA_022664845.1 Lepisma saccharinum
ATATATATATATATATATATATATATATATATATATATATATATATAAAACATGATTATAATACACCAGAGGAATAACTCAGATATTAGTATTTAGCGCTCGACGAAAAGTGTTTTCAGATCCAAAAATATCGATATTTGAATCAAGATTACTATACACAATAAGGAGCGCTGCAGTATACTTAATCTAGGCGTGGCACAACGAAGCAGGTAATTATTTCTTGTTATTCGCAAGAGAACACGGAAGTAAAATTTAGATGTCAACTCTCCAGTTCTAAGTACATCATATCTGTCAGCTTGCGACGAGATGCGGAAACGTGGAGACCAAAAATTGATAATAACTCGGGTTTTCTTAAGTTACGTACTGATGGTATTCTTTTGACTATAGCAAGAAAAAAGTTGAGAACAAAATCAATACGTGAAAGATGAGAAATACTAGTCATGTTCCAAATTGCGGAGCAATATTCAAATTTAGGGGAGATGAAGGTTTTGTAGAACATACTCAGTGAATGAAGGTCCTTAATTTCTGTAAACCTATAGACAAGACCAAGTAAGCGCATAGAGCTGTTAGTTATACATGTCACGTGATCAGGAAAAAAAGAGTTTTCTCGTCAAATATTGTTCCAAGGTCTCTTTGAGAGGAAACTTAAGCAATAGGATTATCTTCAATGAAATAGGCAGTTGAAATTTGATTCTTCCTTTAACAAAATAGTAAGAAAAGATTTTGAGGGATTTATTTTCAAGTTCCACGCATTACGTCAGTCCACGAGGTCAGAGATGGAATTTCGGAGATCAGCAACACCCTGTAATGATCTGATTTCTCGAAATAATTTACAGTCGACCATGGATATTAAATCGGTGAGTTGGTTTATGAAGAAGATTACAATCAATTCTATCAAAAGCCTTACTTAGATCTAGATAGATGACATCATGTTGTGTGTTATTGGACAGAAATTGGGTAGCATCAGAGAGTAATAACTACAGATTGGTAAGAGTTGAACTATCAGGAAGAAAGCAATGTTGAACAGAGTCTAGATAGGGTGAGGCAAAATTATAAAGTCAGTATTGGATGATTCTTTCACACACCACAGACAAAATAGATAAGAGAGAAATGGGTCCGTATGAAGAGAAATGGGTCTTATCACCAGATTTCAGAATAGGTACAATATTAGCCTGCTTCCAAGAATAAAGAAATACACCTTCAGCAAAACACCTATTTAAAAGACGAGAAAAAGGGCAAACCAATGATTCAGCAGCATTACGTAAAAACGTAGCACTAATATTGTGAAAGCCGAGAGAACGATTCAGAGGTAAAGAAGATACTTTACCTCATCAGATGATGTGTTTAATGAAGACACTGAATACGAACAGATCTGTTGAAGCTGAGTAGGCAAAAGAGTAGATTGAACACAGGAATTATCAGAGAAATATTCATTCAGTAGATGTACCCTTTTTCACCAACATGTAGCATGTTGATGAATCATAAACTAACTCTGTCGGAATACGAGACTGAGCTTTTCTCCAAAGAGGAATATGCTGCCTTGGAGTGAAAGGAGCCTTCAGCTTTGTTTTAAAATGATTAATGCAGAGTTCCACCTCCAAACTCTCGAGATCAGATGAAAGTAAGTTTAGAGATGGAGTGATGGTACATTTATCTTATGTGGATAATACATATTCCAAGACCATGTATAAAATTTTGCATGAACCAGGCTATCTGTGGGAATCCCAGTTTTTATATTTGCCCACACCACGTGCGTATTGAAGTCTCCGAATAGTAACACATCACCCTCTGAAAGTGCAGCTAGTGGTGAATCTCTGCAGGCTATTAACAGTTCCCTGCGACTATTTTTATGTGGGCGATTGAAACAACCAATTAGTAATTTTCGGCTTGAATTAAGACGTACTTTAGCCCAAACACAGTAAGTTTTCAGATCTCTAATTTTACTAGGCCACTTAGAATTAATGCACACTGCTAAACCACCTGCTCGACTTCCACGATCACTTCTATATACACTGAAGTTTTGATAATCTCGAATCGATCAAATTCGACTGCCTCTAAAGTTACTCCACATCAGAAACAGTGGGGGACAGAGGTTTGTTTCTCACACGAAAAAATATTTTTCTGCTGTTATCCTTTAAAAGGAACTCAGTAATTTACTTAAAATACATGTGCAAAGATTCATCAACGAAGTAAATTTTATGATCTGAGAGGATGTTATCTTCATTGCACTGTACTCTAATTCAACACATATTTATCAGCCAATGGATGTAGCTGTCTTTCATTCACGGAAAGAAGGTTGGAAGAAGAAAGTGTATCAGCTGAGGTTAAATCATGAATCACCACGGTTGAAGAAAGAAGGCATTTCTTTGTTCCTCAAAGAAGTTGTTGATAAAAAATATTACATCTACTATTATGTTCAATGGATTTTATAAGTGTGAACTTTCTGACTTTATTCCTGGAACCTAGATGTAGTAAGTGTACAAGAAGAAAGAAACATCGAAACAAAAAATGATTCTAAGAAAACCATGCAATGCATCAAGTATTTGGAAAGCGGTTTAAATTTTTGAATGAAAATACTGGAACAGACAAACTTAGAGCATTTCAATCGTCTACATAAAACCATAGAACGGAGATCCTCGTATACGTCATTGCTTGTGTTATGGAAGAAACCAGAGAATGACATAAGAATGGTTCGAGAAACTATTGGCAAATTAGTGCGACAAAAAGAAAGTGTTAGGCAGAATTAAACAAAACAGGATGAAGAAACTAATAATCCTGAAGTTGTTGAACTTGACTGGACTAGAAGAGCGTGACGAGAAATACGAAACTACTCTATTTGTTCAGTCTCTGAAAGAAAACGATCAACCAATCACCATCTCAGTTCCTCCGGATAACACAGTTGAGAAAATGGATGAACTGGCAAGTTCTGCTGATAATTCCGACATGATTCAGGAACTAACGGAATCTGTCTGTGACAGGAACATCAAATATTCTGTGTACTTTTAAAAAGCACTTTTGTTGCCCAGTTGATGGAAAAGTCAAAGGAACGAAGAACAAAGTAATGAAAGAAAGATTGCTGGCCATTGTCTCAGGTGAACTTTGTCAAAAATATGTTTAAAAAAGAAAGAAGAAATTGACTGGTTGAAACAAGAGAGAACAGCTGAAAAAAAAATAGAAAAAAAAGAGGAAAAAGAGGTCAAGCAAGAACGCAACAAAGCATTAGAATTGAAAAAGGCTGGAAGATTGAAAAACAAACTTATGTCATCGTCAGATACCTCCAATTCTACTTTTGAATTGCCTCAATTTTCTTCTACTATGAAGTTCGATAAGGAAGTTACAGAAAGTGCAGATGATATTTACAGATTCCTAAATGGTAACATGTGGAGGAAAGTATCAGCGAATGCGCGATTTTCACATATTAAGATGAACTTTACTCAGAGAAAATAGTTAATCTAACAGGCAATGCAGCAAGTCAGTTTCATACAGAAGTGCGGATGGTTATTGAAGTGGCCTGAGAGACCTGATGTTTTGAAGTATTCCTGGAACGATATTTTCTCACACATGAATGAACCAACAAAGATCAGTGCACACTGAGATGTTTTTCTTTTCTGTTCCAGAACAATTAAATGAACAGGTAAGTCTTTAAGTAGATTTCTATTAATTGCAAGTACTAATCTGAAGAGTACTTTGTATTTGTAGTTTTCCATCAATAGTGGTTGATTTATTCCAGTTTATTGTTTTACAGAGCACCTGGTAAACTATTCAACACATAGAAGCTCAACTGCTAGAATTTTCCTTACCGCTGAGTGTTAACTACTGATTTTTTAAAACATATCAAATATCAAAATAATTAACAATAGTTCCTTCTTACTGAACTGGTCTTCTTATATAACAAACGTACAATTAGGATATAATAACAGAATTTTGCTGTGATTTTTTAATGAAAAATAAAAATGAATAGCAGTTTCCAGGGAAAATTTCTCTTAAACGGTCGACTGCTGGTGTTTTACTACATTTTAAAACAATTGCTTTCTCGCTGCCCCGCATTATACCCTGCCTTTCCTCCCCTACTCCACTATACTTCAACGTAAACATATCGACGATATTAGTACATCAGATCCCAGAACAGGAACATACTCAGAAACTTCTTTGATGAGCGTCCTAACTTCGTGCAGAATTCGAAAGTTCACGGGTGAATGATCTGGCCATCTAAATTTTGTGCAAAGATAGAACCATTGGTGCATGAAAGCATACCAACGGACACTGCATTCCAACCAGAAAACAAATAATATGAAGATAAATTCATCATGGTAGTGTTCCATGAACTTCCAAAAGCACGGGGACGTGCAAATCATGTGCTGCTTCTCACCTTAAATTTCTGTAAGGCAACCCCCACCTCCTCTATATCTACGGTTTCGACGCCTGTGAATACAGAATTTCGCCTGGTGGATATGTTCACAAAATTTGTGCAATAAAACGAGAAAGTTCAAATAACAATGATACTGCAGTAAAGGAATAGATCTTGAAAGATGTTGGCAGTATTTAACAAACAGTTCTGGAACACAAAACCGCAAAATACTTATATATTCTAGGTTCCAAGAACTCAAAACAGATTTAGAAAAATGCGTAATATACAAAAATTATACAATAGCGATTTTTTTATTATTATTATTATAAGTTCTGCCAAGAATTAATTTGATATTAGCTCAAACAACTTCAGAATATCATAGCTCTACTTCCCGCAGAGTCACTCCTCAGTGCACACAATCCGGATGGAGGGTTTTATTAGAAAACATTGGTAAACTCGTCGTCCTGTAGCATTGAAGAAAACAGATTACCTTGATTCGTCAGTCATTAATTTCTTTGTGCACGATCAACATTTCCAGATGTGCGGATCGACTGAAGAGGGTTTTCCTAAATGTCACATTGAACCTTCCTTCTTCATGCCTCCTCCACGGTATAATCTGCCTGTTAAAAAAATCTCTCTAAACTACCCAGTGTGCAAGTTATGAGCTTCAGTTAATAAACTGGCTGCAAAAACACACTACAGTACAGAACAACGCTTTATGAGTGAACTAAAACTAATGAACTGTTAGAAGATCACTACTCCACTGCCCGTGCTACTACAATGGTCACGTAAGTAACTCCAGGTATTTATGCTCCAACCTGTATTTTACAGGAACAGTCGTGGTAGATTGCGCATCTTTTTTTATTATTATTATTATTATTATTATTATTTTATGACTAACGCAATGTTACGAAGCACAACTACACCGATATACTGTGCAATTAAAGTGAGAAGAATATTTAAACCCGTATGACTTTTTGTAGCTGAAATGGTAGATGACACGGTGAGAAAGAAACAAAAATACGTACAGTGTTGATAAGCTGAACTTTTGACGGTTGTTAACTGTTGGTGAAGATCCAATTCATTGATCCTTTTCGCGTTGAGGTTTATGGATATTTTCCCCGAATTTGAAAATGGAGTTGTTGTTTTTTATTCAGCTTTAGCATGGCGTGTTTTTATTTTTTGTAAAGAGGTTCTCACTGTTTCAGTATTTCTGACTTGTTTCTCTTCTTGATGCTTTCCGCATCAGCAAAGCATTTCTCTCTGTATCTGTGTGTGTTTTTTTCTTCAGTAATTGATAACATATGAGCGACTATGAAAGTTATCTTTATAGGCAGGAAATGATGACAATAGAATTCAAAAGCGCACTTTATTTTCATACGCGCTATCAGAAAAGGAAATGCAAAATTCCTGAACTTGTCTTAAAACAAGTTTGCTTGCATTTCAAAGTGTACATAAATTATGAAATGTTATACACATCAAAAGAGTTACATCATATAATACCTGGAAAAGTCTTAAAACTGATAACTTCATTTTATGGTGAAATCGGGGACAACACTACACGAACTATCTATAAAACACAACGGAGACTGACAGAAGGTGATTAAATAAATAAATTTTAAAAAAAAACCTTTAAACGTAGCAGACAGTAAATGTTCATTTAGTTTCACAGCGAAGTTTATCTTGGAAAGTTGAAACTGTAACTGACCATGGACAAGCCAACGGGGGGTGACTATGCAGTAGTTATTTTTTACCTTAATCTGCAAAGTTCTGGACACACATACTTGTTTAATTTTTTTTCCATACCTAGATTTAAGGTGCTAAAAATTGAAAATAAAGACCATTAATTGACACACACACACACATAAACGATTTCAAACACAGACCAACTATGAAATATGTATAATTTAAAATGCATATCACAAGTTATCCATGGCAAAATGCAAGTCCAGTAGAATGTCGTTTAGCCGCACGTCAATCATCAGCACAGGATCAGGTTCGGTGTTTTTATTATTATTATTTACCGCGCGATTCACTCTAGTTCAAGGCAACGATCATAGGTGACTCTGTCGTCAATTTTGATGACGATATCGAAAAAACCTACTGTATGTATAGTACGATTTTCTCTGCATTAAATAAACACATGTTCGCTTATCCGCAAAAAACGTTATCCGCCCAAATCTCTGTACCAATTAATGCGGATACACGACGTTCTATTCACGTAAAGTTGTATACGATTTGACAACACTGAGGATACGTGATTCAACAGAGTAAAAGAGCTTGTTAAGGATAAAACGCGTCCTATTTGAAATCCACTTTACCTGAATGTTACGCCTCATCAGCTTCGTAAAATAGTCCATAATATGGAATATCATTATGTTTCTGGGGTAAAAGTTTTCAAATGGAGCAAAACTACTTTCTACCAACATCGCAGAAGAGATTTAAAGTAGGAACTGTATCTTGGACTTGCATATAATGAGTAAATTATTGACATTCTTTCTTATTTCTGTGGTTTTCTCTTTGAAACTCCGCTGACCCGAAAGTTAGACTTCACAACTTGCATACGAGGGCTGTTCAAGAAACATTTATGCACCTGAGCAAAACATCACTTTGGTTCTTTTTTAAGTAATCTATGTGTCTTCTGATGAAATGCTCTGGTCCAAACGGTGCTACCAATCAGTAAAGAAGACTTATAGAAACCTTCCTTTTGCCCACTGCTTACCACAGGTTTCGCGGTTCTGAACACAGCTTCTGTCGATGGGTATTTACGTCCATGCTTTTTCTTGAGAAAGGAATAAAGCCACACGGTACTAACTCCGCACTGTAGGTTTCTTATAGTCTCATGTGTTACATGACGATGAGTGTTATGTGAGTGTTTCTTTCGGGTACACAACAAACCTCTCGCAAGTCTCTTTTCAACAGAACATGTAACTCCCAATAGATTAGTCAAATACACTGTTATAGATATACACTTTGGACGAAATGAAGAAAACGTCCCAATACATAGTATGAAACTTACATAGCCTGACAATTGCAAATATTTATTGTCTATTTTTTATTAAATCTCAGATGTTTAAGAATACATTATTTTTCTGTTGTAGAAACGAGCAGAGTTCATAAACCATGCAGGAATCCGCATAATAAAGTAAAGTTAGAGAAAACAAAAGAAAAAGCAATATAAATAGAATGCAGAAAACAGGCTAATAAAGCATTTTGCCACAACCCCTTCATCATGTCAGCAGCTTGATTTCTGACTTACCAGTAGACGAGGTACTAGTTAATATTTGTACTTTCGAACACAGTGCTAGAGGAGGATTGTTGCCATTCGTCTGTGTGACACTACAGTGATAACCAAACTGATCTCGTGACAACAGAAACAAATATCAAAAGAAACGCTTAGCATCCATTACAACCCTCCCTATCCGAAGGCTTCGTGGTGCAGACTTCCGACACTCTACTATACAGGATTCCATTCATTAAAATTATAAAGCACATGAAAGAAGCTGTTCTCATTTCTGAAACACTCCCCTTTCTAAACTGTAGAAATATAATTAGGAGTAACAACAGATGAAGATATAAGAATGCAAAGCACTCGCGTCAAAGGGAAAATTCTCACCTATATCTAAATCTGGAATCACTCACACCGACAGCGCAGCCATGTGCTGTTTGTGTGTAAAGATGGCATTGGCGAAGCAGTATATATATAACAATACAACACGGTGACCACGAAAGATGGCATGTACCTAGCAAAATCAATCATTGAATTTGCACACTATTGAAATTCGATGGATAATTTCCACCTCAGTGCCAGAAAACACCTATGCCAACTACAGCCCTGTCCACATTCCTGAGTATGATTTTGAATGACCCTACTATCGACGTACACGATGAGTTAAGCTTCCTTATTTGATTCACAATTAATACGACACAACTAAATGAAGTGAAAAATACAGGGTTCCTAGAGGAATGCCTACCGACATAGACATACGGAGACCGTTACCTCTAAATCTTGGCTCAACTGAAAACATGCAAGCGAGGTGTCAGTGTTCTAGCATCGCGCTGTTTCCTTGAATCGTTGATAACGTTGTAAACGAGTAAGTGAGCTTGGAATGACGAGGCCTACTGTATCTGTTAAAGCGTACTCCGAATCATTATGTTCAATGAAACCTAATGAGGTTCAAACATATGACCACGCGCATAAAACCAAGCGTGCTAATCTCTCGACCAACTGGGGATCTTACGATCGTGTTGTTGAAGTACCATCTACAATCTCAAATAGATACGGGAAACTTACGCTGATAAAATGATACATGCATACCAAATTTGCAGACACATGTAATAACCATAATCTCTCATCAACTACACACGAGCGGCCGTAGCTCAGTTGGCTTCATATTCAGGCCCTGACAGCGAGCGGTCCCAGTGGCTTCCCCTTACTTCCCTCCGTCACATTAGGCTAATGACAGGATGTTACTTTGAGTAAGGCCAGGGCCTGAATGTCGGATTGCCTTACTTCTGGTCTATTTTGCAGTGGAAAAATATTCAACTGATAATGTGCGTAACATTTTGGAGTCAGTAAATTATTACAAAACGTCTATTGCCGAGCAGTTACATGCACACCTTAAAGGAAACTCTCGTAGAAATCTGAGATGACAAAGTCTTGTTTTTCCACGTAAGTGAAACTATTGAAAAATCTAATTAGTATGATTGTTTCTGGATTAAACCCGAGCCTTGACAATTACGAGATGAGCCACATTGCTCCGTTTACCTACTAGGATTCGAATCACCATTCACTGAGTGGATTACTGGCTTACAAAATTCAAAGAAAAAACACATCCACTCACCTATATATAGATGTTAATGCTAAATGCTTTTAATCTGAAGTTAAGAAGGAATGTATGTTTTAACAATATTTCAAGTGTTAGTATTAAATATGTACTGTGCGTCATTTCATTATGTAGGAAGACAAACGTGCGTAGTTTTCTTTGTATGTGCTTATGTTTCTCTCTAGAACCTCAATAGTACCCAAATTTGGAAATCGATGTAAAATGGAATTCCCACACACATGTAACAAATCTAGTAACATTTAGATGCATGACTGTATACATGTGTCTGTGTTGAATTACACTACCTGAGAGGATACTTTGGGCAATGATGGAATTGCACAAGGTCGTTTGGGTGTTAACCGGCTTGTGGTGGTGTCTCCTTCTTTCATGTCTTACTATGCCATCTTGCTGTCAGCCATATGAAAACAAACAACCCATTATCTTTCCTGTAGGTGGTCAACATCATTATTGTACATATTTCTGCGAGCCCCATAATCTCTTGATACAAAGAAACAACATTAATGTGTGTTACTGGAAAAGATTAAAAAAAAAAAAAAATCTTGCGAAGACGAAAAAAAAGTATCGAATGAAATGCAAAGTTGAGTTTCTCTGTTCTCCTATTTTCTACATATAAACTCTTAAATAATTGCACTAATAATAATAACAGGGGGCGCAGTCCTCCAAAGCCCCGAAGTTGGGAGCGCAGCACTCACGGGGGTCTGGGGGCAGCGCCGCCAGCGAAGTAAAGCGAGTCCATAAAATATAAAACCTCATGGTCACTGACTCACGCACTGATCATCAAAATTCACAGGCCAAACTGCTTGAGTTAGAAACACCAAATTTGGTATGAAGGTGTATGGCCAGGAGAAGGTAGAAGAGAAAACCCGACATTTTGAAAAAGTCGCCATCTCGGATCCAAAATGGCCGCCAAACCGATTGTTGTATAGAATACACAGAATAAACGGTGATTCTAATATTGTTGTACAGCCTAAACTGCTGGGGCTACAGAAATGAAATTTTGTGTGAAGGTACAACATCACCATTAGGTTACGAAAATATTATCAAATTTTCTAAAAGTCGCCATCTTGAGTCCAAAATGGCGGACCCCGAAAAATCAATTTTCCATAACGTTTGAGCTAGAGAAACGAAATTGGGTATGAAAGTGTATGTATGACCAATGGTACTTTAGGAAAATCAAAAGGTTGAAAAAGTCGTAATCTTGGATCCAAAATGGCCGCCAAACTCTTGTATAGAATACGGCTGGGGATAGCGAAATGAAATTTGGTATGAAGGTACACTATCACTAGCAGGTTACGAAAATATTACACAATGTATCCAAAGACGCCATCTTGGATCCCAAATGACGGACACAAAAATTCATTTTCCGCAGTTTGAGCTGGAGATACGAAATTTGGCATAAAGGTGTATCATAACAAGTAGTTTAGAAAAACATTACATTTTGAAAAGTCGCCATCTTGGATTCAAAATGGCCGCCCAAAAATTATTTTCGACACCACTCGAGCTAGAGAAATGAAATTTTATATGAAGTCACGACAATATAATAAAACGTTAAAAAAAAGTCATCTTTAATCCAAAATGGCCGCCCGAAAACCCATTTTCTAAACCACTAAGGCTAGACAAACGAAATTTGGTATGAAGGTTTACCATGACAAGTAGTTACAAAAAGCGGGGCAAACCTCCCCTATAGGGGCGCAGCCCCCTCAGTGGTGGGTATATTTGTACTATGGAGGCACAATCCGCCAGACATATGCTGGTTACAATAAAGATGGGCGCAGCCCCCCCAAAAACCCCAAGTTGGGAGCTCGGGTCCCACGAGGGTTGTGGGCAGCACCCCCCAGCCAAGCAAAGCGAGTCCATATACTATATAGCCTCATCGTCACTGACTAACTCACTGATCATCGAAATTCACAGACCGAACTGTTGCAGTTAGAAACACCAAATTTGGTATGATGGTGTATGACCAGGTAAAGAAAAAATCCGACATTTGGAAAACGTCGCCATCTTGGTTCCAAAATGGCCGCCAAACCTACTGTTGTATAGAATATACACCTTAAACGGCTGGGGATAGCGAAATGAAATTTGATATGGAGATACATTATCACTAGTAGGTTACGAAAATATTACGAGATTTATTCAAAGACGCCATCTTGGATCTAGAATGGCGGACACAAAAATCCATTTTCCTCACTGTTTGAGCTAAAGATACGAAATTTGGTATGAATGTGTATTATAACGAGTAGTTCAGGAAAATAATAAAAAGTGTTAAAGTCGCCATCTTAGATCCAAAATGGCCGCCAAACCCATTCCTGTATAGAAAACACAGCCTAAACTGCTGGGGCCACTAAAGTGAAATTTGGTATGGAGGTATATTATCAATAGTAGGTTAAGAAAATGTTACTTGATGTATCCAAAGACGCTATCTTGGATCCAAAATGGCGGACCTAAACGTTTGAGCTAGAGATACGAAATTTGGCAGAAAGGTGTATCTTAACATGTTATGAAATTTTCTTTATCTTATGTATCTTTATGAAAATTTGGCAGAAAGGTTATGAAAATGATACAAAATGTTTCCGAAGTCGCCATCTTGAATCCAAAATGGTGGCCTCAAAAATCCATTTTTCACACCGTTTGAGCTAAAGATACGAAATTTGGCACAAAGGTGTATTATAACTAGTATTTTAGGAAAATATTTTACAAGTTCAAAAAAGCGCCATCTTTTATCCAAAATGGCCGCCAAATCCATTATGTAGAATACAGAGCCTAAACGGCTGGGGCTACTGAAATGAAATTTGGTACGAAGACACACTATCACTTTTAGGCTACGAAAATATTACAAAATGTTGGAAAAGTCGCCATCTTGGAGCCAAAATGGCGGACACAAAAATTCATTTTTTACACCGTCTGACCTAGAGATACAAAATTTGGCATAAAGGTGCATTATAACTAGTAGTTTAGGAAAATATTACAATATTTTGGAAGTCACCAAAATATTACAATATCTTGGATTCAAAATGGCCGCCAAATACCCATTTTCCAAACCATTTGAGCTAGGTAAATGAAATTTACACGAAGGTCACGACAATATAAGAAAATGTTCAAAAACTCATCAATTTGGATCCAAAATGGTCTTCCAAACCATTAAAGCTGGAGAATCGAAATTTTGTATGAAGGTGTATGACCAAGAGTAGGTTACAATAAAAGGGGCAAACCTCCCCTTTGGGGACGCAGCCACCCATGGGAGGGTGCAGATGGATACCATGGCGGTGCAGTTCCGCACAGATATTCTGGTTAAGAAAAAGGGGGCGCAGCCACCACTGTAGTCTCCCAGCGAAGCAAAACGGGTCACACATTAAAATTACAAGTATCAGTTATAATATTTTAAGTTTTTTTTTTTTTTTAAAGAAAGCGCCTTAAACCAAGTTCTCGTGTTATTCATTAGAGAGATTGTTTAAACTAATCAAATTTGTTACCTATGACCAAAATAATCGGGAACGAAATTTTGTGTATTCTTTTTCTATGTGTAGCGTCTTTGATGTAACCACAAAAATATCAAATTTTCTCCCTGGGAGGCCGATGATTTGGGAAAGGAAACAGTTTTGAGTCCAAGTTCATCTAGATATTTGTTTTTGTTTTTTTATCTAAAGAACATAGTCAGAAATTTATACGGTCGAATTCTATTAAACGTAGGACTATCGAATGTTTGTCTTCAGGTATTCCAGATAGCCAAGGAATTCAGATTTATTAGTGTTCTTTAAGTCCTGTCTAGAACTTGTCAATATACAATATAAAAGCTACAAATAAGAAAAATACTACGTAAGAATCAAGACTGTTACTTGCAGTCTCACACCAGATATATATAGATATATACAGATACTTATCAGAATAATGGAAACACCTGAACGAAAGTGCAACTTACCAGATTAATATGGTGTCGGGCCACCTTTCGCCTTCAGAACAGCCTTGATGCGACGTGGGATGGAGGCATAGAGGTCGTGAATGGTAGCAAGTGGAATATTACACCATTCCTCGTGCAGGGCATCGGCCAGTTCTGTGAGAGAGGATGGAGGTGGAAATCGTCGCCGGAGTCGTGTTTCCAAGATGGACCACAGATGTTCAATTATGTTGAGATCTGGGGATTGGGCGGGCCAGGGGAGGTGTTGAACTTCATCCCGATGTTCCTCAAACCACGCTGCAACAACTCCAGCTGTGTGAATGGGTGCATTATCATCCTGGAATATGGCGTCATTGTCCGGGAACAACATCCGGACCATAGGATGCAAGTGGTCTCCTAAAATTGCGACATAATCGTTGGCAGTGATGCGTCCGCGAAGTGTGACCACAGGACCCAATGAAAACCATGATATTGCGGCCCACAGCATCACCGTGCCGCCGCCATGTTTCACAGTTGGGCGGAGACACTGCAGATCATACGCTTCTTTGGGCGTTCTCCACACATAAACACGGCCCGTGGTTTGGAATAGGGTGAGTGGTGACTCATCCGACCATACCACACGTTTCCAGTCATCAACGGTCCAAGTTGCATGGCGCGGCACCATTTGCGGCGTGCTAAAGCGTTCTGGTCCCTGATGAGAGGTTTGGCCCGTGCAACACGACCCCGTAAGTTCATGTCATGTAATTCGCGGCGGACTGTGATTGTCGAAACAGGTTGGGGGAGGTGCTGATTGAGTTCCTCCGTCACTTGCGCCGCAGTGGCACGACGGTTCCGCGTGACAATGCGCTTTAATACCCGGCGTGCCCTGTCACTGATGCTTTTCTTCCGCCCACTGTTCCGCTTCCCCGATGTGGTTTTCCCGTGTGTTGTGTAGGCCGTCATCACCTTCGACACAGTCCCTGGCGACACACCTAACACACTAGCCACTGCCGTCACACTCACTCCACATAACCGCGCACCAACAATTTGCCCTCTTTGAAACTCTGAGAGGTCTCCCATTTTACACTACCTCCGTCTGCTGCAGCCACTGCACACTCCTGTTCCACGACGCCTGACGTAGTATGGAGACCGACCTAACACACCACCACCACCACCAGTCCGGCGCTGCGGTCGCCACGACACCACTGCCAACCCATACATCTGACGTGTTGCCAACTACAGGTGTTTCCATTATTCTGATAAGCATCTGTATATATATATATATATACACAATATTAGATTTTCCTAATATATATATATATATATATAGATTTCCTAATATACGCATAAAGAATATATATATATATATATCATCATCATCATCATATTCAGCCGTTTTCTATCCACTGCTGGATGAAGGCCTCCCCCTTTTCTTTCCACATATCTCGGTCTGCTGATATCCTCATCCATGTAGCTCCTGAAAAACGCTTGATTTCATCTACCCATCTTACATTTGGACGTCGTCTCGGTCGTTTCTTTTCTCTAGGAATCCACTGTAGTACATTTGTCGTCCACCTTCCATCTGTTCGTCTAGCTATGTGACCGGCCCATCTCCACTTCATCTTCTTCGCACTCTTGATTACATCCTCTACCTTTGTTTGTGCGCGAATCCATTCATTTCTCTTCCTGTCCCTCCTGGTTATTCCTAGCATGTACCTGTCCATTGCTCTTTGTGTGACTCTCAATCTTTGAGTCGTTTGCGCATTCAATGTCCAAGTTTCGCAGCCGTACATCATTACAGGTAAGACACATTGATTATAAACTTTACGCTTCAGACACATTGGAAGTTTGCTTTTGAAAATAAAGTGTAGTCTTCCAAAAGAACTCCACGCCATTTTACATCTTCTATTTATTTCATCAGTCAACTTTGCATTCGATGTTTTAAGCTGGCCTAGGTAAACATACTCATCAACTATGCCTATTGTCTCTCCGTTAATCTTCACTTCCTTCTTTGCAGCATGTTGGTTGTACATTACTTTTGTTTTACTTAAGTTCATTTTAAGGCCGATTTTCGAACTCTCGTTACTCAGTTCTTCCATTCTGGTTTGTAGTTCTTCTGCACTTGAAGCAAACAGGACTATATCATCAGCGAACCGTAAATGATGAAGATATTCGCCATTAATTTTAATTCCAACTTCATCCCAGTTTAAATTCTGGAACACTCTCTCCAGGACCGCACAAAACAGTTTCGGAGAAATTGAATCTCCTTGCCTTACCCCTTTTCCAACTTTAAATTTTTCACTGTCTTGATGCAGCCTAATGACAGAAGTGGCAGTCGAGTAAATGTTTCGCAGTAACTTGATGTATGCACTTTCGATGCCAGAGAACCAGAGAAAAATGATGGCTTTTAATGCAAGAAGTATCGAGCTGGTTAGCTCATGACTTCCATATAATTGGAATGGCAGTTAAATAAAATTATGTGATTGACTAGGGAGCAACTGTCGCATCCCTAGGGCAAGTCAATGAAGATCAAAGTAGGTTGAATTGATAAAAGACGAGGTGGAGGAAGATAGTTGTTTATCCGTGGTGAAGGAAAGATGTTATAGTGAGGTCAGGGAGGCTGAGCTGGAATTAGTTCCTTCCATAAAAGTGGATGTATTTGATTTCCTATATTCTAGTCATTGCTTCAAACAGGTGATCTGTGTTGTAGGTGGTAATGTTAAGTAGGGTGTGGCATACGGTGAATTTGTCGGATAGGATGAGCGGTACCAATGGTATGTAATGATGGGTAAGGTGAATGTTGCATGCGAGTCCAGAAAGATCGACATTGAAAATCTATAGCATCGGCAAGCATTGGAAGTGATAGGTCTTCGTGGAGTTGCATTATCCTAGTGTCTCTGCTATGTCCAGTAATTATCCTTGCTGCTCGATTTTGCACTCGTTGGAGTAGAATGTGATATGATTTTGCTGCATGTTGCCAAACAGGTGCAGCATAAAGTAGGAGAGAGCGTATCATCATTTTGTATAAATTGAGCCTGGCTGATAAGGTGAGTTCTCTGCTTCTAAATAACGGATAGAGAGCCAGAAGTCGGGAGACTGCTTTGGTGGCTACAGTTTTGAGATGGTTTTGGATGCCTTGATGTTCAAGTGATTTAAGTACTGCTGACAAGGAGACCGAATCGAAAGCCTTTTCAAAATCTATGAATCCCAAACATAATGGAAGTTCATATTCATTAGTCCTTTCCATAACTTCATTCAATGTTTGTATGTGGTCCATTGTGCTAAATCCACGACGAAATCCGGCTTGTTCCCTTCCCTGATTAAAATCCAAGTCTCGTTCAATACGATTCAAAATAACTTTGGTGAACATTTTGTATAGGACTGACAGTACACTAATTGGTCTGTAGTTTTCTACGCGTTCTTTGTCCCCTTTCTTGTACAACAAAATGATAACGGCATTGTTCCAACTTCTGGGTATTTCTCTCTTCCTCAAGCACATCGAGAATAATTTAGCAACTTCCTCTTTCATCTTTTCACCTCCCCATTTAAACATCTCTGCTGTGAGTCCATCTTCTCCTGGTGATTTTCCGTTCTTCATCCCTCGAAGTACTTTATCCACTTCTTCTTTCATTACGTCTGGGACATCAACATCAATTTCTTCTGAATCTTCATTTCCTAGTTCTACCTCGGAGTAGTACAATTCTGTGTAGAAATTTTCAAATATGTTTATAATTTCTTCCTTATTTCGTGTTACGGTCCCGTCTGGTCTCTTAACTGCAATTATTTGCTTTTTCCCTATCATGAGCTGCTGTTTGACTTTCTTCAGGCTCTTGTTTTCCTCGATTGTATTTCTAACAAGATTTTCGTTATATCTTCGTACATCCTCTCTTATTTTCTTTCTTACGGTTTTATTTAGTTCTATGTACTCAATCCTCTTTATGCAATTTTCCTCTTCTTTCATTTCTCTTCTTTTCTTCATCAAGAGCTTAGTTTCTTCTGAGATTTTGCTCTCTTTTTTCTTTCTGGTACCTGCTTTCTCCTTGGCTGTTTTTCTTATTATCTCAGTCAATATTTTATTTCTGCTATCGATGTCTTCTTCATCCTCTAACTCTTCCAAGGCGCTGAATCTGTTGCTTAGTTCTATCTCGAATGTCTGTCTGTGTTTTCCAAGATTTTCCAGATCTAAAACTGACGGTTTTCCTCTGATAAGCTTCTTTCTCTCTAGTTTAGTATTTAGTTTCAGCTTACATCTCACCATCCTATGATCACTCGAGATTTTGAAACTGTTTAGATATATATAATTCACAGCCATATTCAATCCACTAAAGGATGAGGCCTCTCCCGGGGAAGGAGGTGGTCTACTGCTCCCACGCTGACCATACTTGTTGGGAGAGGAGAGCCGAAGCCCTCAACTGTGATCGCTACCTCTTTATTCAGGTAGCTCCCCAATTGCCCTCACGACTCTGGGTGGAAGCCGCACAGGCAACACCATCTGGAGTGCTGAAACGGTCACCCATCCAAACACTGATTAGACCCAGAGCTGCTTGACTTCGGTGATCTTACGGGAACCGGTAGACCAGCTCGGCTAGGGCGTTGCCCACATATCAAAAATCACAGGACATGAACTCTTCTTCAGTGTTATAAAAGGAACCAGCAATTAATAGCTTACTTACAGTTTTCCTGAAGCTTTGATCTTTTTTAATATTTTTTTACATATTCAGGCAGCTTATTATAAAATGTAATGCTTCTATGCATTATTGACTTTGCATACAGCTGAGTTCTGTCTGTTTACATATAACTTTTCATCGCTGCTGGTAAAGTACCTGTGCACATCACTATGCTTCGAACATTGCAGTTTCCTTGATATTTGTAAGATGTCTTTAATATATATACAGGGGACTGTAAGAATATTCAATTTCGCGAAAAAAAAATCTACAAGAACGATGTAATTATCCTAATAATTCTGTTAGTAATTATCCGAATAATTCTCTTCTGAACCTTAAAAATTCTAAGAAGTTTTGTTGATGAACCCCTAGAATGCAATACCATATCTTGTGAGGAAATAAAGTGTAGCATAATAAAATTATAAAATTGTCGATTGGTTTAAAATGGAAGTTAGATAACGCGTGAGGTAGGTTACTTGAGATAGTCAGTCTATTTGCCAGTTTATTTATATGGTCTTCCCACGTGAGTTTATTGTCAATAAAGATGCCTGAAATTTTCAGAGAATTCGCATACTGAATTATTAATGATCATATCTGGCATAGTTATCTATGGCGAAGGTCGTACGTTAAAACACATACTTTATGTTTTCTTAACGTTTAACTTAAGCTTGTTAACTTAAAACCATTTTTCTATTTGTGCTATTACATTATTTACTTTCGACTGAATCGCGTTTGGATCCTCCTCTGAAACAATTAAACTTGTACCGTCTGCGTAGAGAATAGTTTTACAGTTCGTTCCATTTACTGGCAAATCGTTGATATACAACAGAAAAAGATGAGGGCCTAGAACCGAACCTTGAGGAACTCCTACATTTATTTCTTTGCGATCTGAAAGTATTTTCTCAATCACATTTGTGTTAGGACTTTTATATGTAACCTCAACAACCTGTATTCTCCCATCTACGAAAGATTTAAACCATTTATTAGCAACCCGTCGTACGCCATAGCTTTCTAACTTGTTCAGCAAAATATGATTCACACAGTCAAGAACTTTAGATAAGTCGCAAAAAATACCTACAGTATGATTCTTTTTATCTAGGTTTGAGATTACGCTGTTACAAAATTCATTGAGGGACATAATTGTTGATCTAACTTTTAAGAAGCCATGCTGATCTGATGTTATGATATTGTTTACAGTTAAATGACTGTAATTTCTGGAAAATTACGGTCTCTATGATTTTTGAATAGACAGAAGGGATTGTTATAGGTCTACAGAGTTGGGTAGTACCTAGGTACTTGTACCTAAAGCATGTACCTAGCTAGGTACATTTCAGTTGCAGTACCTAGCACCTAAATCTTAGGTACTTCAGCGATAGTCGTAAGAGAAATTTCTCAATTATATAATTTTATTTACGTGAAAAAGGTTCACCAATGCTAGGCTGGTAACATTGCTATTGAAAGAATCTAGGAACTGTTTGTCTCACCTACTCACGAAATAAACTATTCATTGAAATCCAACATGTAGTCTAATTGTAGTATAGAAACTGAAACTTTAATTGCGAAGTTTCCGATTTCTTCAAAATTTTAAAGTAAAAGCCATATCTTCATAGGCAGATAATATGTAGTTGTCATATTTGGAAGACAAAATATGAAGTTCGTTTCCAGTTTTAGAAATTTAAAGTGCAATACAAGTCTGTAGTTATTGAACCTTAGGGCAGATCAGATCTTAACAAATCAAAGAAAAAACTAATAGGTTTTTGGACATTTGAGGCAACGTAACTTCCTTAATCTTCTTACGGGTGAACTATCTTTTATGAATCACAAGCGCTTCGCGAATGTGCATTACTTTCACAGCTGCATGTATTCATAACTCATATTTTCACAAAGCTTCGATCGGGACTAGGGAGATACGCAGGAAAGAGCTCTGTTGACGACCACACTGACCGACGTCTTTCAAGGTTTTCTGCAGTTTCATTTGGCGAATTCCTGTACGGTTTTGAGAAAGATATACGGGACGAGACGACCAGAGAATGAAGGAGATTGCAAAATGAAGAACTCCGGAAACAGTACGATGCACCCGACATTATAAGAATAATGAAATCACGACGGCTAATTGTAAGATGAGCAGGTCATGTAGATAGGATGGGGGAACACTAACATCATAAGTCATCATGTCGGTAAACCGGAAAGAGACCATTGGGAAGATCGAGACATCGTTGAGTTGATAATATTGAAACAGATTTTCGAGAGTTAGATGTTCGTGATAAAAATTGGCTTGATTTTTTCCAGACTAGAATCCAATAGTGAACGATTGTTACTGCGAATATATACTTGCGAGTTCCGTAACTCATAGTTAGAATAGCAGTATTGTCGCTATGTATTTACCGACGGACGTCATCTCTCCGACATGTGATAAGTTTAGTCTATAGATGCCTGTAAGGCCATAAATGTAAATTATAAATAAAAGCATTACCCATCGTTGATATCATTCAGGTGTACTGAATAATGCAACCCACCTCCCCAGTAGCACACATAAATTAAAAATGCGTAGATTATACGTTAGTACCGAAAGGTAATTTTATCGCTGTAGATGTACCGAGGTTTCCACTTGTTCAACGATTTATTTGAGGTTGAATAATGGTTGGAAAGAAACTGGTTGGAATCAAGAAGCGGACGATGAAAAAATGGGTTCAGTTGGCCAAAACAGAGCACGGTTGCTGTTTATTAGTATACACATTCACCAGTATTTTGTCCGTTGCTTTCATGAAAATATACAATATTAATTTTCCAACAGTAAATAATCCAACCATGTAATGTCCCACGAGCTACTCCAACGAAGTAGGTAGACTCATTAGCAAACCAGGGGCCCTCGGCATCCTGTTGCAAAAGGGGGCTTATCCGAACTCAACGTGGTCAAACCTACCCTGGAGACAAGCTGACATTACGCCACAGGAGAGGGCACAAAACAAAAGAAAAACCGCTATCGGACCTGAAGGCAGGGAGGGTACCTACCCATCAGCATCCTGCTTCAGCCACATCGAAGACAGAACACACACTGGTCTAGACCACAAAGCATGCATGTAAGAAGCCCGAAAGAAGTGCCCAAACGTAGAAAGTTGGCAAAAAGGCAGAAGGCTAGAACACGAAGTAAAGCATCCCCAAACAAGGGGAGAGACGTAGGTGAGAACATCCCGCAGGAAGGAACACAAAACGCCATTTTAGTGACCCAACGCAACTAGGCCACTAAAATAGTACAAGGCTCAACATAGCCGCGCACTAGTTAGTATTTAACACGAAATTTGGACGCACAGAACTAATTTTACTACTCTCTAAAGACTGCTGAAGCATTGGATCAAATATCAAGCTTTAACTTCATCTGCAATTACTTTCTCATATCTAAATGAATTAACACTTCGCGGACTGAAATAGCGAAACGTTGGGAACCTTTCCAGCAATACCACAGTAATGGCAATCTACCTACATCATAATGAAATCCTTGACACAAGAAATATCTTAAAAGTGTAATTTATTTTTACTTAAATATGACAAACACAAGGCAAAAGACTGATTTTTTTTTTCAAGAAAATTCAGCAAAGTTTCCGAAGAGAATCTCTTGAACATCAAAATGAGAATTCAAGATGCTGTCAATTTCACATAACTAAAGGGTAATTTAATTACATACGGAAAAGCTCTGTCCAAGTACAGAGAATATATTAATTCACATCCTTATTTTCCAGAAGAAATAAGTTACTTTACTTTCAAAACTTGAGCCCAGTTAAATCAAAATTTCCGCAATTACAGAAGAATAACATTTCTTTCTACGAAAAGATTTCTATTTTACTATAGCTACTGGGCAGCAATTTAGTTTGATATTCCAAAACGTTGTCCAAACATTTCTTATGTAATTTCCATTTTTTAACCTCATTCAGCCTAAACTTCAATACAAATAATACAAACATGTTCTACTAGGGTTGGATGGTATTAATTTGCAATATGAGTTTCCATGAGCTGACTGACTTACGGTTCGCGTACGTAACGAAGAAGATTTAAACATTGCAAAATACCAAGATAAACATAGAGAAAACGTTGAATCTCACGGTTAACAAAAACGGACACGTTGTAGAGATTTCGTGCAATTCAAACATACCAGTACCGAAACAGCAAACAAAAATGCTTAACGAAAAAATAACGTGCATTTTTAAGATCGCATCGACTATAGTGCAAGGTAAAAATATTTCATCATACGAACCAAAACTTTAATGTGCTGAAATTTCGCTAAATGTAGGTGAAACAGACTTGGGTTTCTGGGAGAGAAAGAGGAATTTCAAGGCATTAAACATACACACCTAAATTCAGATAACGACCACCGATACCTATCAAATTAAGCAGACATTCTTACGGTGCACATCACTTCAAAGAGAAACCACACCAATTTCACTCGAAGAAAACACTGAATTACTTGCATACACACAGAAAAGGAGGTATCAACCACACTGAAATTACTTGGAAGAACGAAGAAAGGAACCACTGCACACAACACATGTACAATAACAATCACCTCACACACTGATGAACACGAATCGCACCAACAAACCACTGTTAAGATGCTCTTTCTCGTCCACTCCCGGTTCAAGCCATTACGGAGGGTATGAGAGACGCCAAAGTGCAGCAACCGATTCACAGCTTCTTTTATAAGGAAATGGAAGAAACAGCTTCCCAAAATTCGTTGTAATTCACCAGTCGATACTACTATATATATTATTATACTTTTTAATCGCTGGCTGCCTTATATTTTTGCTTTATATATGACTTTCGGAGGCAGCGTAAATTCTTCGCAACTGCTCGACGACCATGTTCTAACTACTGACTGGTCCTCAGTCAATCAGAGAAGAGAATCAAACTAGACAACCGGGAGAGGAAGGGGTTGTGGCTTACCACCAAAATTTCAACGAAAAATAAAATATCAGTTTTTTTTTGTTTATTTTAGAAGATTTTCAACGAAAGAAAAATTGTTGAAGAAAATAATGTAATAAAATATGCAAAAAAAAATCAGGAATAAAATGAAGAAACAATAAAGATAAAATCCCGCCAAACAACAATGAAAAGGATGTTCTGTATGGCTAATCTTCATTGTCATCTGAACAAATAAAACTCTTTGAAGAAAGCCGAAGACGGAAAAATATCGCCGACAAAGCACAAAAAAAAAGAAAAAGGAGACAAAAAAGGGGAGAGGGTAAGATATGTTGCGACCAAGCGAAAATGTGTCACTATAACCGTCTGTTATAGGATTCGGAGCTAGAAATTTCCGCACTCGTCGTTGGTAGCTCGTTACCTTATCCCCTCATCCACGGGTCGCCTTAGGAGTCACTACTTTTTTACGGTATCTGTAGTAAAAGGCAGTCTAGAATGCAGATACCACAAATCCAGACGCGTCGTTTCACCATCATCTAAGAATAAGAATAAAGAATATTTTTCTTCTTTCTTTGTTATGTGCATTTTTCCTTTATTAACATTTTGACCATCGCCACACTGTTAAATCTGTATTTCTCAATAGGTGTAATATGTCACTTTAGGAAAAAGTATATTATATAAACCGAAATCTATGTCATAGTTGAAAGGTCGTCCTATTAATGAAATTAAATATTCATTGAAACATAGTTCAATCTGTTTTCAACATGCAAATGAGAACATTAGAAATGTAGGTAATTTTATTATATTCTTTTAAGCAATGTTTTATGCAATTAACTTGGAAAGACACACATGAAACGTAATCTAGAGCACAGTTCAATATAATAGTTAAAAACACGTAACATTACCGTCCTATCCACGAAATCCAATTTTCATTGGAATGTAGATTAAAATTCAACGTATTTTCAACATGCAAAACAGAACACAAAATAACAGTTAATGGCATTAAATTAGTTTTTAATTACAAATTTTATTCCATTAAATTAGAAAGAATCCTATGAAACGAAATCTATACAGTTGAATCCACGTCGAACATAATATCTTATGAACAATATCAAGTCTTTGTTGAAAAATGGTTTAAAATTAAGCTTATTTTTTTTTTCAAGCAATAACGGTTAATCAATACAATGAACTAAAATTCAACGTTCCACACACGTCTATGTGCTACTGGGGCTAATTCTGAATTTGTCGGAAATTAATACTTTTTTCAGTCGGCTTCATGTTGCTCAGCATGGAATTCTATGGAGAACATTTGTTAATGCGGTTATGAACTTTTTGTAGAAATTGAACCAGTTTCTTCCTTCTTTAAAAAAAGGTATCAGGTTTACTAATCCTCGCTAGAAGTATGCAATTTTTGATCCAAAGAAGTGAAACGTGTACCTTTTTCACATACCGTGCTTCAGAAGTTTATTTGAAAAGTTCTTATACGGAGGAAATCAAACTTAGCGCTAGTTATAGGAAGTGAAAATAGTAAAATGCATGAGGTATGGTATCCCCTAGTTTTGCAAATGTATTCGAGCTACAAAATGTAGAATTTATTCACATTACGTTTCCTTTTAGCCATAGTTTTCAAGAGAAAATAGACATCTGACATTTCAAATACGGAAATGGGAACATGAAGTATATTAGGCATCTTTCCCTTTTTGAAACTGTGGATGACTTGTCTCGCCTCTTAGTCAAAAGATTCCTGAAGAGCATAGCGAAAATTATAGGCAATTTTTATTATATAGTTCACAATAGAGCACAAAGAAGCAAGTGTGCGCTTATTTTCGAAGCTACAACAGATTACATTAAAAACTAAGGTCAAATTTTCCATAACACAGTTTTATCGTAACAGTTTTCGTACCTACAGAGGCTATTTATTAAATAAAACGGAAACAACCCTGGTAGACTATAACATTCCATTTCAATAATTGCAATATAAAGATTATCCTATGTAATATTACTCGCAAAATTTTAATACAACCAAACGGTGCAAAATCGGTACAAAACTCAACTAATAAATGTGGATGTTACTGCTGGTTCCATTTTAAACAATAATCGTAATCGTATCTATTGTCACAAAGTGGGGCAGACTTTTCTACAGTAGAAGCATGGTAGAAGGCCAGAGAGTACTGTGGCAACGCAGCATCATGTGAAGCCTGCCGACTGATATATCGATAGTACGTCGTCTGCTGTATTAACTATGACTGGGTTCTAATAAATCGCACGCAAATAGTTGGGTTTAAAACATTTTATGAAATATGTTGCATGCGATTTCAGATTCTGCTGAAGAGGATGCTCTTCATACGATAAAATTTGGTAAACTTTATTTTTATATGGGCCAGTTTAGTAACTTTGGACTTCGGCCCGTCACGATTTGCCTTTAGCTGTTAAGTGTTAAAATCCACACCCATACCCCTGCCGGGACTCGAACCCGGGACCGTTGAGTCGATAGCCTACCGCCGCAGACCGCTCGACCACCCGGCCGGCGCTCTTCATACGAGGATGATGACAAAATGTTTTTAGAATACTTAAATTCGAGGTGCATTCTAACAATCTGGAGACGTCCAAACTATTTTGAAAAATTGGGATGATCATGATTTTTTACAAGGTTTATTCTTTACAACCACTTGAGTCCATACTGGGAATAGAACCCTTGACCCTCGTATCTAACTCACCCATTGTGAGAAAATGAAAAACTTTTTGCTATCACATCTTCACTGTCATACTCTGTAGCCAGGAAATGTATTTTTAAAGCAAATAATGAACTTTGGCAAACTTTATTTTTATATGGACCAGTCTAGTAACTTTGGACTTCGGCCCGTCACGATTCGCCCCATAGCTATTAAAATGCACACCCATGACGGGACTCGAACCCGGGACCTTCGAGAAGTTGGTTTACCGCCGCAGACCGCAAGGCTACCCGGCTGGCTTAAAGCAAATCATGTTTCCTTTGCTACAAACCAGTGCAACATGAAAATCTACCATCTAGTATAAGCAACTTTTCGATACGATGCAAACAGTTCACAGTTTCTAACATGCCGGCTATCCTGATCAATCAATAATATACGAAACAGACCAGTTAAATTCTACAAATGCATCGTAAAAGGTTATTCCGAGCTATGTTAATAGTTACAACCAGTCTAATATTTTTCCAAAATATCAAGCACTCGACAGTTCATAAAAATCATATTTAGTTTCTTTGCTGAGTCCACGAAATATATGAACCAACACTATTTATTATAACTGTTAGGAAAGACAAAATGCGCTTGTATTAACAATGGGAGACCATATCAATTTCGTAACGCTCTATTCCGAATTGAAGTAAGCACACCCTTGTACTTAAAATAGTACACATACTTGCATAGCTTTTTCCGAATACTTTCTCCAGATTCTTCGCTTCAGGTTAGCTGAGTTTAGTGTGGTAACACTGCAGTTTAGCTACTTGTGCCATAAAACAATGACAAGGACTAAAAATGCTATAGACAGGAAACTTACTGAAACGCGTGGGAAATAATGACAAACAGGCCCTAATGTGGAAGATGTGCTCATAAAGGTAGTTATTCCCATGTTTAAACCACGAAGGTAGTTATTCCTTCTTTCTATAGAACTCAATGCGTCTTAAATTATGTG
The DNA here is from genome assembly GCA_022664845.1 of Lepisma saccharinum. Taxonomy (NCBI): domain Eukaryota; kingdom Metazoa; phylum Arthropoda; class Insecta; order Zygentoma; family Lepismatidae; genus Lepisma; species Lepisma saccharinum. Next base: position 34,527 of record JAGDQP010010846.1, read on the forward strand.
ATTTTAAAAGTTTTTTGGTAAAAATTAGAAGCGGATTTAAGTCAAAATATACAACAGAGAAGAGACTATATGTCATTCCACTCAGAACATTTCCTTTTTTGGCACATCCTAACTTACGCGTTAAGCCATGTTTCTGTTATTCCCAACGCGTTGTAGTAGGTTTCCTGGTAATAGGAACATAAAACACAGCATTCTGAGTTGTTTCCAGTGCCTCTTTGTCAAAAGTAGTTAAATTCCAGTATTACTGATAGTGTTAGTCTACGGTAGCATTCAATATTATGCTAATTAAAACATGTGTAATTGTCTAGATTAGCTTCTTCTGTTCTTACATAAAGGATATGCAAATTTATTCGGCCCCTTGTACAAAGCATATAAAGTTGTTACTCCTATGAATGCGCCTCGCAAATTTACAGACATACACCTCGCAAAATTAAAGCTACCTACGTAAATAGTAGATTTAATTGCCATAGTTCTACATATCAAACTTTACAATAAAAATATCCTCGGAAACATATTTCTACATCAGAAAGAAATGATATGGCTAACACATGGTCGTGTTTCATAGCTCATCTCATTACAAATACCAAAGCGTATTTATACTTTTTAAATATATTACGTACCTCCAATTAATCCTCTTCTACTTAAGTCTCCAACATCATTCGACCAACATTTAAAAAACAAAAATATCAGAGATAATTTGCATGTACCACCTACAAATTTATTTAAATAAACGCCCTGATACCGGCGCAGTCTGCACAATATTGCCATTTTCCAACACTCCGGCCTTCTACTGAAGAAAGGCTCTGGGTGGGGTGGTCAGGCCCATGCGCGACCGCCTTTACCTCCCAAGGTGCCCAGGAATACCAAGGACACACTGGAACTCAATCTGATAAGAAACTGGGTTCACCTCTTAGTGCCAGGTATGGGAGCACTGAACGAAAGTATCCAGCGTCCTTGTCGATATTTGAATCCGGGCCTTCCGATTTGAAGGCAGACGCGCTACCATCTGAGCCACGGCGGCCCCATGTAAATTAAAAGCGTGAGAACATTTGCCTTGTTATACGTAAGCAAATTTATTTCTCTGAATAAAATATTATTTCATGAGTATCTTGTTTTTTTTTCTTACATTTTACTTTTTCACTGATAGCTAACAATAACGTATCATTAGCAAATGATCATATATTACTTAAATATACGTACTCTTTTCAGCAGCTTCTTATACTATGTTAATATTATTCTTAATTTTTTTACAAGATTTAGGTGATACAGCAGTTAGCAGCCTTTGGTTAAATTAGTTCCTCTCAATAGAGAGTATTTATTATTAGTATTATTATTAATAATAATTACAGAAAAGGAATGATATAGCATTGTTATTCAACTCAATGAGTATCCTCTTAATTATTCAAATTCATTTCCACCCTCTCCAGGATTAACTAGGTCAAGTACCTAAAAAGTACCTTAGGTACTCTGATCAGTACCTGTACCTGGGTACATTCACCAACAGGTACCTAATACCTGCACCTAGGTACAATTTAAAAGTACCTAACCCAAACACTATAGGTCTATAATGTTCAACATATGACTTGTTGTTACCTTGATATAATGGCTTTACCAGTGAGCATTTTAGCTTGTCAGGAAAGATACCCTGTTGTATTGAGCTATTTACGATATGTAATAGTGCAGGTGCTATTATATGAATGCATCGCTTAATCACGGTTATTGGAATTTCGTCTAGGCCAATTGAGTGCTTATTTTTCATTTTCCTTACAACTGACATTTCATCTGATGTAGGTGGAGTAATAAAAAATGAGTTTTCGGTAATGGAAGACTATTCATCTTACAACAATCAATAGGTTTGTCAAGACTATCCAAAGTTTTAGGTGTAATACTACCTAACCATTTTGTATATTATTTTATATAACTTGTATCGCTGAAGATCTGTTTCACTCTCTCTGATTTTACATTTCATGTTCAGAAATTTTAGTTTTTCACTAGAAGTAATTATTCCGTTCGTAATCCATTGCTTTCTTTCTGGTTGATTACTTCTTACTATTCGGTATGGAAAGACAGATTCAAATATTCGTTTAAACTTACTTAAAAATAATTCATACATTTCATTCACATTTGAATTACTTTTCAGTAATACCGGAGACAAATCATCGTTTGCTATAGATGTAATTAACTCAGGTGGGTTGATTTCACTAAAAATTCTTATTTTCCTAGATTTTAAACACGTGTCAGTAATTTTAAAGTAATTGGGTACATTTAGAGCTTGAGCTAAGTGTAAGATGAATCCCAAGTTGATAACTTCTGCACTGTAATTACAGGGCGCAATATTTGTAAAAATGTTATCACTTGTACTTTCTGACGTTTTAGTGATATTAGTTGGATCATGAATTGTAGCGTGTAAATTATACGTATTCATTAGATCTAAAATATTTTTACAATTGGTGGAATCTTTACCTAAATTTATATTGAAGTCACCGCAAACAACTATATATTTCAAGTAAATTATATTTAATACTTTGTCCAGTAATTGAAAAAAATATATGAGCATTTGAATCAGGTGTACGATAGACGACCATAACAAAAAGTTTTTCAGTTTTTCCAAACGTTTCAATGGTAGTGTACTGAAAATGCTTTTCCACGTTCAATATATTTTTCTGTGATATTTGGCTGACTTGATTTTATAGTACTTTTAGTTAATATACATACACTTCCGTTTTTTTATGGTTTGCCGATAATATACTGCTGCAAAATTATACCAGGAATAGTAAGTAATCTTTTCGCAATTTTCCAACCAGTGTTCACTAGGACATACTATATCAATATCATCAGTTTCTAAAATAATTTCAAAATAATATCAATGCACTTGTTACGAATGGACTGAATGTTCTGGCGAACAATAACTAAGTCTTGTGCCTTCTTTACAACTTTTTTAGAGAATGAAAGTTCGTTTCTTTGTACAGTATTGTTACGAACTAGAGTACTATCTACTTCTAATTCGTAACACCAAATCCGTTTCCCTAGAGCCAGGGAAGTGGTTTTGTTCTCTTTTCCTTACACAAACTATCAATATATGAACATATTACAATATTCTTGATACACTCTACTACATATTCCCTACCCGCTTTATTGCCCATGTTTTGTGAATACACTGGGGAAAACTTTGCAGACCTTTTCAATCTTTCGACTTGCTTCTCTTACAGACTGATTGACACATGAGTTCGGGCTTAGATCACGGCGTTCTGGGATAGAATTAACTATTACGTTCTTTTTATTGTACTTGTTTCAATTTGGTGTGTATCGTGGAGATAGCCTTTGATGCCTGGTTGCGTACTACGTCATTTGATCCCGCCAATAAAATAGTCGCATCCGGACCAAGTGAAGTAGATTTTATGTTCTCTAACACACTTTCACTTGTAGCACCGGGTTTAACATATCCAGTAGCCCAAACTTGTGGCATATCTTCGCGGAGCAGTGGGGCTAGATTGCAGGAAGTCTCACTATTTGAGTATTTCTCTTGCTCTTCGTTATTTAGCGCACTAAAACTATTCTTTAAAGGAACAACTGGAGCGCCCGTTATCTTTCTTGCTTCGCGGGAGGGATCTTTTACAACAGAAGCCCAAGATTGAATATTACTTTCGCCTTCGCTGCTATCCTGCAATTCTGCATTTTCTTTCTGGAAGTTCTTTAGATTCTTAAGAAGTAATTTGATTATTTGATCCTTTCATGCTAATTCTACTTTTAACAGTTCACAGGATTTACAAAAAATGCGTTGGTATTTGATTAGTTTCACTTTTTGTTGCAGCAACAGTTGACGTTCTTGTTTTGGATCTTGTGTTCATTTTCATGTAATTTTTTACTTTAAACTAACACGAATGACACAAATCACGCTTATTCCCATAGTTTCTGCGGCATTTGTTGCATAACAATCGGAACTGTTTTACTTCTATTGCATTATCACTCACATACTGATTCATGATTTCCACCAAGTGTATTCCTGAGCCAATTACATAAACATGCACAACTACTATACCAAAATAAACTATACAAAAATAAACATAAAACAGAGAGATACATAAAATCACAATCACTTGAGTTGCTGAATATTTTAAAAATATTCCATCTTTTTTTACACATTTAGCTATTTTCCAAGCATATATCAATCATATTTGACAAGATTCCTAAAAACTTCTGCTTATGACCCTTGAAATTTTCTTCTAAAATTTACAACAAGTTTGTAATGGCAACTTTTCACTAAAATCATCGTTAATAACACTTTGTTTCACTAGTGATATTCATTAGCACTCGCGAAAATAAAATTCCACCATCCTAACTAGTTGTTCAATGTTTACATTCTTCTCAAGCTTACCACCAGTGTCAGAACGAAATTTTTCACGCTCGTCTTCGCTCTTTACCATTAGCAATGCAATGTTCAATGTTTAACATCAGATTTCACCTATGTCCATTCACTTTTCATAATTTACTTTTGAGCGTGCTTTTATTTAGGGTGTGAAGAGAGGTTTCATCCGGTCATTTCCAGAATGCAAATGGCTGACCTCTTACATTATCACAAGATATTAAATGCATTACAATAATCACCACACTACAAGAACAAGTCACATTTACACTGGAATCACTCGCTGCTATATATGGGAACTGTAATGTAAAATATTATTCAACACTAACCACAAATAACTTCCGAGTCCTTAAACAACCATGGCAGTTAGTTTCCTCACAACGATTGTTTACGTTTATGTAGATAATTATCAGAATTTTTAGGAAATCTCCTCCAAACTGCTACAACTGCTTCAATAAATATTCACAGGACTTATGAATAATAACTTGCACCAACTGCTCCCAGAAAACAATATAAAAATCGCAAAGAAGACTTGCGATTAAAGAAGAATTTTAGGTTTGTAGCATTGCAAGATCTAGTTGCATTTCTGTTACGCGTTTTAAATTACTTTTCTGAAAGAAAAAAAAAATCAGAGGACTGTAAGCATGAAAAGCTTCTAACGAATATCTGAAACCTTTCAGTTTCCAAGGATGCTGAAACAAAGAATATTTAGAAAATTCTCGATTATTATCAAGTTCACATTATATTTATTATTATTATTATTTAGACTATTATTCAACCAAGTATTATTTTCAATTCTTAAGAAATTCATTAAAAAAATATCTTCTGGTGTGTTCTTTCAAATAACAAAAAATGCGTAAGGACGAACATATCGAGAAACTGGTGCGCATTCTATGCTTAAATATTCTTGTTTGGTATCCTGACTTCCTCCAGGAAAATGGTTATAATTTTTTAACAGTGCACGAAAAAAACTGCAAGTCTGAGTAACTTAAGTCCCCTGTGAACGATTTTACTTCTAAATTCATCAGATAACATGAACTTTTAATAATAGCGTTGTTAGATTTTAACTTCACTCATTATTAAAGACGCACAACAGTAAACCTTTAATAAAAATCAATCGGTATCTTAAAAACAAGAAAAGAATTAAATATTACACACCCGGTCTAATGTTTCAATCGATAATAAAGCTGTCAGGTGTAATGTTTCTAATGATACTTCGAGATATTAGTGTATGGATGCCTCTGGCTACTGGGAACAATTATATATTTGGAGATTAACTGGCATTTAAAATAATCAGATCTACCTACAAAGCGGCTGCATTGGCAACACTGTGCATACAAGGCCAGCTGTTCATTCCTTCTCGCTAATGATAAATTACTCGCACGTGATCATTCCCATACATTGCATGCACTTCTTTAACATTTTTTACTGTTTTTCTCCTTTAATAAAAGCACACTCTGCGCAATTTCATACATTTTTGTATGTTGAATCATTAGTGTGACTATCATCAATTAATCATTGTTGTGTTTGTATACAATCAACAAGTTATGGTCGTTATTAATTAACTGGCGTAATTATCACTAGGTAATCGCACGCAAAGTGAGTACGAAATTATATGTGTGACAAAAACTATAAAGTAAAACCGCAATATCCACTCTCAGCTGGACCTAATAACCCTTGACTCTGAACAGTTCACGCAGTAAATTGAATTACAAGCGTCTCGACTCTCCGAGAGTAAACACTTTCCTAACTGAACTAACGTAAGAAGCTTTATAGGACCATTTTTTGCGATTCATTGCAGATTTCTAAGTCAGTAATTCTATACAGACAAAGTTTAAGCGCAAACGAGATCGTCCTGTTACAGTCATTTAAAAATTATGGAATAGTTCAGTGACTATTAATAAATATAATTGAATGTTGAAATTAACACAGAAAAACTAACAGCCCCCGTGACCGGGACTCATACTCGGATCTCTCAACTTCCGGGCGTGTATGCTATGCTGGCCGTTATCTGACGTCTTCGGTTAAGAATAGAATGTCAATTCATCAACGGTATGTAACCCACAGCCTCAGATTTAGCTGAAATTTAGTGGAGGGTTTTGCTATTCATATAATGGAAGAGACTGAATTATTATTGCATATGTTAAGCAGTTTATAAATAACAGTGTATAATGTTTGCTCGATGCACCTGGTTGTACAAGATACAGTGTTCATACAAGCAGAGCACGAGAATGTTCCCAGAAAGTCATTCCATATGTCATATTTGACCTACCTGTTCCGGTGTTGGGATTAACGGCACGGAAAGGGCGCTGCTGGATAAATGAACATAATATGCAATGCAAATTATCAGTGAAGGTAACTCCGATACCGTAACAGGTAGGTCAAATCTAACACCTGGAATTACTTTCTGGAAACATTCTCATGTCTGATAAGTCACAGGGCTCAGTTGTTATTTGAAAACATGTTTTCCATCCACTATGACGGCTTTCACGATGGCGTTGAGCATGTACTCCGAAATATACATAGTCATTCCCACCAGTACACATTGTGTACTACGATGCTTCATTTTCTTGTCGGTTGTGATCTACGAGGCCATAGTGGGACTTTTGAATTAACTTGTGTCATAGAACGTTATGACTAACATGAAGACTTTATACACTTGTTAGATACATATGCAAAATATTAATATTTTAAAAGAACGCAAAACACCTCTCCAATTCTTTCTATGTGTGTAGTACTTTTCATTCTCTTTCCAACAATGCATATATCATGTTAGTGATACCTCTTCTTGTTCACTTTTGCCTTTTTGATGTTACCTATATGCGGAAATAGTGTGAAAAAAAACTAACAATTTTTACTGCAGGTAATACAAAAGATACCCTTCCATAAACGTACGTGTGAGCTTCATGCTAAGCCGAAACCTGAAACACTGTGGAAAGTTTGAAGGTCTTCCCCACCTTTATTATTATTTTTTTTTTCGTTTTGGTGCTGTGCAGATGTTTCTGTAGCATAGTACCCCATGTACAACCATGTTAATCGAGCGAACATTATACACTTTTTCAAACCACTGTTATTTATAAACTACTTAACATATTGCAATAATTGAGACTTTTCTATTATGACCAGCACAAGCCACACACCAAATTTCAACTATACCAAACATTTTGGGTTACATTTTTCTCGTGGATGATTTGATATGGAATAACCCTTACTGCAACAATAACGTGTCGTCAACATGCTTGGGGACTGCTAAAATAACTGTTTCTCTTTGAAAAAAGGGTGCCTATAAGGCCTTATCTGGCTCCACAGGGCGGTGAAAATAGCAAGTATTGGTATTAAATTTCTTGTAGTTTTCAAAATTAATAACTGAACTGACTTCATATCTATTCTCAAAATAAAACCAAAGCCAACTTAGAAAATTGTGTGAGATTAAAAAAAAAAAAAAATGTGATGAAGCCATTGACTAACTTTGTAGACAAATTTAGTTTCGTCATATTGGTCACATTGGAGCAAAACATTTTTCCCTGGATGCATCATAGGTGACCGACCCCATGATATAATACAGTCTGTCAGCAAAATATTGCGACAAACTTGTAGAGGTAATTAGTCGCACGAAACCAGGAAAATATTTCCGTTGAAGCAGTGTCAAAACATGCATAGTTTCCAATAGAGGCACCGAAAGGGAATGAAGTACTGCCACAAAAGGCAATATATCTTTGAGGGAAAATAATGCAATAATGTGCCGGTTTAGTAAATGACAAAGTTGTACTCAAAGCAAGGGCTATATGAGAAAGTGTATGATTTAAGCAGAGGAGATGCGTACGCTTGTCTGTAAAATGGCCCTCTACATTCCCCGTAAAATGGCCCAAATTGGGCTGTTTCTGGAGTGTTTCACAAGAGGCGAGAAATGGGCCTTTCTCGCTCCTGCAACTGCGCGAAACAGCGTTACTCTCACCTCTCAGCTGCGAGAAGGGACTAGCTTCTCGCTTTCGCAAGAGTCTCGTATTCTTATAGTTGCTTTGTGAACAACGTATTTCTCGAAATCACTGAAGTTTTTAGGAATAACTTAATTTAACCCTTTTACTACCAGTGGGACACGTGTCCCAGGGAATGTTTTAGTAACAGTGGGAATAGATCGTATGTTGTTTTTATTCACCCACTGTGGTTACGTAGACTATTTGCAACTGTTTTCATTCTTTTTTTTACTTTTTGTACATTTACTGTATTCGTCGTGGATATTACGTTTTATGTTGTTTTTTCTTACCTGGGACATACAAGTCTCACTGGTAGTTTTGATGGGACCTATTTATCCCACTGGTAGTTGAACTGTGTGTGTGTTCGTGCAAGTGTTCCCTCGTAACGTGCTTATTTTTGTAGTCCAATGTACGAATATCCGTTTGTCTATGACAAAAATTACCCAGGACACGGATCCAGCAGAAATTATGCTTGCTCTGGGAGTAACTCTTGTGGCGTCACTCAATCAGGTATGAAATATATCTGGTTATTGCTCAAGTCCTGCGTTCTTGAGAAACACAGCTATCAATAATGATATTGCATAAAATCGATGCCAACTTATCATGCCAAATAGGAATGTACGCAGACCGGGGATGATGAGGCTTCGGACCGCGAATTTCTGATTTGTGTGGCAATGTGCAACCGTGGGTGGGATCTATTTCAAGAACAAATAAAATAACATTTTACAATAACGTTAAATAATTTATGTTATAATGGTTTCGAGTGTCTAGGTATAAGTAAACAGCTAAGATGTGGGAAATAAATGGCTACGTAAGCTGCAACACAACACAGTATTTTTGTAAAAATGCTTTGCGTCGCCATGTCGATGTAAAGAGATTGCTAGTTTTAGATGTCAGTTCATCCTACTAGTTCGAAAGCGTTTGTTGTGCCACCTAGCGCAAACAAAGTAAATGAGTATTACTTTGCATATTTTGTTTAGATAATAGTTAAGGCTCCTGTGGTTTTTCCTTTTAAATTTAACTATTCTGCATAGATGCCAATGATGCTAATAATTACTTTAGCAAAAATATATAAGGTTTCGATTTTCAATTTGAATTTATTTATTGCCTTTGGGCTCAGGCAAAAGCTTCGGTACGGTAATTCTGTTTTAAAGGATAGGTTATGTATATTTTTGTATACAATGTTTATTATTATGATTATACACTCTACGCTGGAATAAGAATAAAGCTTTTTCTTGTACAATACACAGAAAAGCCAGTTGTGGATCTGCCACTGAAAACAACACATAGTACTTAGTTATCGGAAACATTAAGGAAGGAAGGAAGGAAAAATGTGACGTTTTCTGAGGGAAGTTCCGAGCGATGAGCCCTTGCCTTCAATGTGTGTTGAGGATGGCTGGAATGAAAAGACGTATGTGTAGTAATTAGAGTGCAACTGTCGCAACTCTAAGAATGTGAGGGTGTCAGCGAAGAGATGTTAATAATGGGCAGTCAGACTAGATGTTGGGCCTTCAAGAAAAATATGGGCATGTGAGGTGATTAAGGTGGATGTGGCATACGGTAAGTGAGACGTGGAGGGATCGCAGTGCCAATGTTCTGTAACTGTTCATGCGGCGAATTTGTTATTCTGTGCCAAAATGATCGGTTTTGTGATTCTAGTACATCTTTGAGTAGCGGTAATTCTAAATCTTCATGAATCTGTTGGATGGAGGTGTCCTTTGGGTGGCCGGATATCATGCGTGCAGCTCTATTTTGTGTTCTCTGAAGTAGTAGGTGGTGTGATTTGGAAGCATGTTGCCAGGCAGGTGCGGCGTAGGTTAGTTTAGGCCGGATCATCATTATGTAAACGTGTAATCGTGCTTTCATTGAGAGTCCACTGTTATTTTTCAGGATGGAATATAAGGCGCAGGTCCGTTGAGTGGCTTTACTGGCTGTCTGTTGAATATGCTTCTGAAAGGTGAGGCGATTATCGAGTTCCAAGCCTAAGTACGTAGCACTTTGACTATAAGGCAGTTGAGTACCGAAGATGGTGAGGTGTTGTTGTGGCTTTGCTCTTCTTTTCGTGAAGTGTACTACCATGGTTTTCTCGGGATTTAGTTTTAGCCTCCATTTTGTTGTCCACTCTTCAAGTTGATGAAGGTGTTGTTGAGCATAGCGAAGTGCGAAAGGAATTTGATGTGAAGCGGCAAAAATTGCAATATCATCTGCAAAAGATGCAGTGAGCGTATGCTGATGGGTAGGGAGATCTGCTGTGTATAAATTATACAGGAGAGGCGATAGAACCGAACCTTGAGGTACTCCAGATTCTATGGGATATTCTTTTGATTTGTGACCATTACATGAAACAAAGAAAGATCGTTGGTGTAGGTAGGAAGTGAGTATTCGGATGTAGAGGTGCGGAAATCCTTGTTTGTCCAGTTTATAAAGGAGTCCCTTATGCCACACCTTGTCAAAGGCCTTCGAAGTGTCCAGAAAAATGCCGAAAGTATGATTGCGTTTGTTGAATTGAAGAGTTAGTTCTTCAACAGTACGGACAAGTTGAGCAACTGTGTCAAACTGCGGTCTGAAACCAAATTGATGATCTGGAAACAGCTGTTTATCCAGTACAATCTCATACAGGCGATGTTTCAGTAGTCTTTCAAATACTTTACTGAGTATTGATAGGAGGCTAATCGGTCTGTGGTTTTGTGGGTACAAGGGATCCTTTCCAACTTTGGGAATCAAGATGACTTTTGCTATTTTCCACTGTGGCGGATAGTAGCTGAGCTGTAGCATAGCATTAAACAGTCTAGTCAAAAGGACTAGAAGTTTACGTGGAATGTGTTTCAGAGCTTGAGACGATATGTTGTCTGGTCCGGCAGCACTGCGTCCTCGAATTTTCTTGATTATCCACTGAATTTCCTTAGGTGTTGCAAGAGAAGCGGGATCGAAAGGATGATTATATACTGTAGAATTTAGATGACGATGAACTAAGCGAATTGTATGTTCGTCATAAGGTTCCGGATTCAGGCTAAATTGTGTTTGCAGTTGATCTGCAAAAACTTCAGCTTTTGCTTGATGGTCATAAACGAGGCCTCGTGGTCCATGGAGTGGACGATTGTAGTTGTTACGTTCATTTTTGGTGAGATGTTTTGCAAGAGACCAAAATTCATAGTTTGCCTGAGGAAGAGATTGTAATTTGTCAGACCATTGTTTGGAAAGATGGCGTTTCAAACGGTTGCGGATTCGTTTTTTAAGGTTGTTCCAGATGGTTTTGTATTCAGGGTGTCTTGTAGCTTGCCATTTGCTTCTAGCCCATCGTTTTATGGTGAGTAGAACTTGAGTGCGTAAGTCGAAAGGTGTGACGTTTGGATTATTAGAATGCCGAGCTTTCGATGAGGTGGTCGATAAGAACAGTGCAGACTTAATATTCGCAGTAATTTGATCAACAGCTGAGTTAATATCTTCAGTAGTCTGAAGAGGAAGATTACAGTTGGTAGTACGTGCAAGCATGGCAGTATAGTGGTCCCAATTAGTGCTATAGATAGAAGGAGTGTTCCTGTTTTCTATAATAGAAGTGTGATGAATAGTGAGACAAACAGGGATATGGTCAGAATCAAGAGCTATGACTGCGTAAGGTCCATCAGTAATTTGAATGCCTTTGACAAGAGCTATGTCCAGGATGTCAGGCCTACCTCCATTTCGAGGAAAGAAGGTAGGTTCGGTGGTTGAGACAGGATAAACATCAAGAGTTGGTAGGGCAGCGTAGAGGATGGAACCTGAATTATTACGGATGCGTGAATTCCAGTGAGGGTGCTTGCAATTTAGATCTCCTGCCATGATGACATGTTGGCCTAATGCACTGAGAGTGTTAATATCAGCTGGGATTAGAGGAATATCCGGTGGTTTGTAAACAGCCAGAAGGATGATTTGCATCGTAGGTGAGAAGAGGCGAATACCGGTTGCTTCAATAGTTTGTAATGGTGGAATGACTAGTTGCTGTGTCGGTAACTGATTTTTGAGTAATATTGCAGTACCTCCTTTGAGTCCAGGACGGTCAGTACGAAAAATTGTATAATTTGGAATTTTGAAAGTGAGATGTGGCTTGAGATGTGATTCATTTAATAAGAGAACATCGATTCGGTGTTCAGTGAGAAAATGGCGGAGTTCAAGTTTCTGTTCAAATACACCATCTGCATTCCAAAAAGCAATTCGGATCTGACGTGTTATTTGCGATTTATTCAGAGCCATCATCAAGGGCACTGAAAATAATTTCGACAATAATTGCAATTTTGGAGTATTTGTCTTCAGCGCTCCGGATACGAGTTAAACCTTGTTGGATTCTCGTGAAGATCCGCGTGATATTGAGGCCGGAAAAAACATCCTTTATAACATGGAATACCTCTCTAATGGTAGCGCCCATTTCAGAGAAGGAAGTGGATGCTGAATTTGTATTGGAAGTGTTCTGAGGTTCTTGATTGATAGTTGCTGTTTTGGTTTTGCCTTTTGCTGTTGGTATACTATTTTTATTTGACTGCGGATTCGCATAAGTTGATTTTTGTGAGTTGTTGATAGTGTTTGCGGCATTGGTAGTGTTTGCTTTAGAAGTTGAAGCGATCTTGGTATTGACAGATGTTTCCGGATCAGTTTTCTTAGAAGCTCGTCTTTGTGCGATGGCATTTTTGAGTACAGAGCAGCCACGGTAATTTGCGGGATGATCGCCATTACAATTTGCACAGTGAGCTGGTGTATCACGTGTTTTAAGACATGTGCTCGATAAGTGTGCAGCTCCACACTTTACACATTTCGGATCGCAAAAGCAAGTTCTCATAGAGTGCCCAACCTTTTGACATTTGAAACATTGTAACAACTCTGGTGGACGATAAGGCTCGACCGCAACTCTGTAGCTTAGGAGATATTCCAATTTATAGATTCTGTGGTTATCATCGCGTTTTTGAAGTGTAGCCAAAAAGAGTGGATGTGGCACCTTTTCTCTTGTTTCTTTGTCACGGCCGTACAATTGTGAGACTTCAAGGGCTGGAAAGTCTAAGTCTTTCAGGTCATCCAAAATGTCCTTTGTGGGAGTGTCTATCGGAAGCTTTCGCAATACGACTTTGAACGGTCGTTCAGGCTTTGGAACTTCTGTAGCAAATTGATACTTTTGTTGGGAACAGAACGTCTTCAATTTCTCATAATCAGCATAGGATTCAGTGTGAAAGCGTACATATTGTTGTGTGTGAGAGATTTTGGGCTTAGTTCTACAAACCGAAGCTAAGGTGCGAGAAAACTGGTATTTGTTATTTACTCCATAGACATATATAGGTGGAGGCTTGGATTTTTTGCCATTTGTCACTTTTTGTGAAGCAGTATTATCATCATCATCTTCTTCATCATTTTGGCTCAAAGGATCAAAACGATTTTGAGTACTGACGGAAGCTGCAGCTCCTTTGTTGTTACGTAATTTGGCTGTTTTAGTAGGCGGTATCCAACTATCTGAATCTATGTCTGCATCATTGGCTGGCGCTCCATCAGAATAATAGTCTTGTCCATCCTCAGATAGCATGTCTACATTTGAAACAGTTTGTTCGTGTCCCTGGTCAGTGCGCGTAGTACTTTCCGTAAGGTTGTCCTTAACTTGAGAAGTGTGACTACCAGGAATGTCAGGAAATTCAGTTTTGGAGCCGAGATTTAACGACTCAGATGAAGTGGATAAGTCCTGTAAGGATCTCGATCGGCGTGAGTCTTTCTTGTGAGTAACAGGGCGATTTGGCACTGCAAAAGGAGAGTGGATGTCTGAGGAATGAGAGGAGTTCATACCCATTTGATGTTCTTTTTGAAATTGGGCTAAGCCGGGATTGGTACCAGGCAAACGTGAAAAATCCGGTACTTTCCGTGGACGTCTTGGTTTTGGAGTGATTTTAGTCTGACTGTCACCCAGTGAAGGCAACCTGTTGGAGGAAGGTGAAGTAGGAGGGGCCGACATGACCAAGGCCAGTGCCGGTAGAGCCAAGTGGCCCTAAAAATGGTCGACGAAAAATGGCCCTCACAACGGTCTTTTGAAAAGACTTTGAGTGCGATTTACGCAAGTACACGTGTATTAATTGTAATACGCTGATTTATTTGCTGGGAACTTTCTTTTTTCGCTGTCAGGGGTCACCACATTAGGCGTAACGAGCAGCGCAGGCTCCGCACGCTACCGTGTCCTATTACTTTCTGACGGAAACATTGCAAGGGATATGATAATTTGGGTCCTTGTATTTTGGCATCAAAATTTCCCATCGAATACGAAGAACAAAGATGTGCGTCTACCTTTGATAGCGATTGAACTACATATTACGAAGATTGCGAAATCTTATGATGCATCGGACTTCGGATGCATTATATGAATCCGAAACAATGAGCTGCCATTGAAGTACCTCCAACGCCATATAAAACTAGTAGCTAATATATAAGGAATTAATCAAGGGATCTGTGAGTCTATGGATCACATTTTTAAATTTGGGAATTGATTTTATGGTTTTGTATGTTTAGCTAAACTATTATAATTTTGATATAAATTATATTTACCACCATTTGTACCGTAAGTAGGAGTATTAATGTTATCAATGCTAACTTGCTCTATTTGTCTGGTCCTATATCCATGCACTTCATTCCTTTTTATTAAAAGTAAATTACGGTGCATATTTCAACCCAATGCTTTATGAACGTAGATACATGAATGAATTTTAACCAATACATCTACCGGGATAATATTTGTTCCAAAAAAAACAAACCCTCTTAATTGGATGATACAACTGATACCCATTTGAATTGAATCCCATCCAATAAATACCATAAATAGAAATATATCCGTTCACTACACTAAATATGTCCCACGTAATACCAGTGGAACACACAGATCCACCTCTCCCAATCTGCGAGAAAATTGGCGGGAAATTTTCCACTGCATTGTGTTTGATCAAGACCTTATTCTAAATCACCATACACTGACGTCATTCGCCCCGAAAAAATGGTAGTGAAAAGGGGAAATAAATATGCTTATGGCATGAAATATTGAAGAATAGTATAAACAATGGAAAGAGTAACAAAAAAATATTAGCTAACAATTGTTACAATTCCAGTCTATTTTTACAAGTGAGCTATGCAAGCAGTGCTATGCGGAGAAGTTGACTGTTAATACCAGTGTTCGATTTGTGGCGGGGGATGATGGTTGGGATTTCTCCCTCTCTCAAAAATGTTTCCTGGTTGTTTTCGGAAATATCCCCAAGCCTGCTATATAAACGGATATAAAAACGTTAAGTTTTGAAAAAAGGTTCCCACTCTCTGGAAATTCTACAAATCGGACAGAGGATAATTGCCTTTATATAAATATTAATTGTACCTTCCCCTTGCTACATTAAAATAATCAAATTATGGGTGACTCTTTATATGGTTTAATATCTTTTCCTAGGGAAGGGACGGAAAAGAATAGAGAAATTTTGGTTATCTTGAACTTTTATTAGGCGATTTTAATACAGTAATGACTGCTCTAGTACCATTGTAGTAACTAGAGAGGGTAAGCACACCCCCCAAAACACTTGTGGGCCCCCTCTAGAAAGCTGACTGCCGTCAGTAGACATATTTTAAATTGTAAATACAAATAAAAATAATTATAAAATGTAATACGCAGCTCCCAGATCTGGCGTGAGATGATTTAATTGGTTGATTTAGAATTATTATCTATACATGTAATTTTGCACCGTGACTAACGATGGTGAAAGACTTAGTAGAAGACTAGAAGTACACGCCTGGCAACTCTGTAATCGAAACAAAGAGGGAAAACATTTTAGAAGGACACTACTAAAAGTATCATACGATTTTACGAGAGATTTTGTAACCTAGTGCGGATGAAGGCGATGGTCACTTGGTAGAGAATCCTTCCGTTATTTACCTCAAGTTTAGAGGTAGAATTTAATTCAGACAGTGATGAAGGATATTGTACTTCTACTGACGAGGAAACTGATAGTCTTGTGCAGAACATTTAAATTTCATTTTCCACTATGAGTTCTAGTGAAACTGAAAATTCCTAGTGAATGTGTGAATTACAGGATTTGATGATCAGTATATTTTGGAAGCTATCGAAAATTGGGAATATAAACACATTTGTCATTTATTGTGTGCTGAGTGTTTCTATAATGTACGCAATCGATAGACATCGTTGTGTTGAAGGATTTGAAGATGAACTAAGGTCTTAAGGATCTTAGACACATACTCGTAGACTGATCCTGTTCTTTTTTTTTTTTTAATATTTATAATTTCTATCTTTCAAATCACGAACATTTTGATAGTGTTGAATTTTTAAAAATATTTCTTTGCAGTTTACTTTCACTCAAACTGGATGAAGTAATGAGAAAATTAATTGAGAAAGACGCTAATGCAGAATCATATAGTGAGTCAACATGAACTTAATAAAAGTGATTGTGTTACACGAGAGATGAGAAATAATTAAAATTGTGTATGAACCGAAATTTTGAACTCGTTAAAAGTATATTACGAATTTAGTTAAGCTGCCTTCTACTGCATTATGCTGTGTTCATTTATAACTTTTGTAACCTAGTAGTGATTGAAATTGTGATCAATCTAAAACATACATAATCAGATATTTTCTATGTAAAGTTGGACTTGACAAGCATAATATTTCTGCTTACTTTTCTTCGTCGCAAAATTTAAAGTGATCCTAATTGGATGTTAAAACTAAGACGCTGATTAGTGCTCACCAGTAGGTGCAGGAATTTGTAGGTAAACCAGTTTCAGTTCATCATGTCCTTGCAAAGCTTATCGTGATGTGAACCTAGTTATCTTTAGATACTTTTATTTATTTTTTCCTGTAGAAGAACTAGAACGTAAAGACTTTCTTACTAGCATAACCTACACTCAACATTAGAGATTTGTATTCATCAAGTCTGAAACAGTAAGAGAGAAAAAAGTCAGATGAGAAAAGTCACACAATCCTGTGGAAGAAAACTATTGATTAACAATATCAGATTACGTAAGAGAAGTTGTTTACAGTTAATCTTACATTGTTTAATATGTTTTTAACATGCAGTCTTACATACTATAGAGGATAGGAACTACACAAGGAGTATTGAACCCGAAGTTTATTACACTAGAGATGAACTAGATGCGTGAAAATAAAATACTACTCCATTTCACACTACAAAGAGCGAATAAAAGAGCGAAAAGCAACACAGCAGTGACATAAAGCGTACTGTAACACAACATTTTCTAGAGAAAAAGGAAAGAGTAAGATGACAAGGACTCGAACCGCGAACCTTTCACATGACAAGCGAGCGCTCAGAAGAGTAATTGCAGCACAGATATCTTTCTCAGAGGTTTCAGACTTCAGGCCCCACAAGTGGAGAAACTATAAGGCATCAGCACCCACAAGTGGAGAAACTATAAGGCATCAGCACCCACACGTTGAACACGACTTTTGAAGCCCTTTCATAGGAACCGGGTCTCACCCAGAGGTAAAAATATCATTCGGGTACCTTACTGCTAAGAAACTTAGCACATGTGGGCCGAAACGTTTTTTTATTTAACAGGAAATCTCTCCTGAAGTTCGAACTACTGCTACATTTGTATTAACGTTACGGTTGAACTGCACAAGTAGCAAATAGAGCGCGAAAACATTTTCCAAATCACAGGAAATTATTTTAAAATAAGATCTGAATAGTATCTTTCAAAGAAAATACCTTTTACAATGTGTTCTATAGGTTTTAGAAATAATTTGAAAATCTCCTGAAATTCACCACTTGACAACAACATATTTTAATAATTATTTGAAAGCAATTTTAATACAGAAAAAGTTGATTGTGTTGAAATAATTTTGAAAATAATCTTAAAACTTATTTCAGTTTTGTTTTTAAAACATCGTATTATTTGATTCTTTTTTCTTTAATGTCTTACTTTTTTTTCCAAGAAAAGTTTATTATTTTCGTTTTAAACATAATTTCTGACAATGAAATTAAGTTCAGCAAATTCGGAAGGCCACCATCACAATCACTGCAGATCATCATCAAATCTCTCTTCGAAATCATTGAAAATAATGTCTTACCTCGTGTTTGGAAAAGATGTATTTCTAAAACAGTTAAAATCTGTTTTTAACTGCTTGGAAACAGTTTCCATTATTTATTTGTTACTACAGTATGATAATTACAACGGTAGATTATATTTCACAGATGAAGTATTTTGACGGAACATAATAGCATTGCACTGAAATATTAGAAAAAGTCTGATTTGTAAATTTTGCAGTAGTGGGTCCTATAGCTGCCAAAGATCCTTGTTTAAAATTTAAAGTATCTTCCTTATTTTCTGCAAAATTCATGACGTTTATATATTAGCGTAATTAGCGCATTGTAAAGGAAGTCTAAACGAGATTAACGCTTTATAGCTATTACAGTTCATCTATGATTTTGGCAGAAAGGTAGGCATTTTACAAGATTCAGCCATTGAGCTTACTGATAAGAGCTTAGGGAGAGTATTTCTGACAGTGAGACTTACTCGACCATAACATATACAACCTGACGTAACTCGATTACCCATGATCCCGTTCAGTTCAGGCTGTTTATATACACGAATTTATTGAAAGTTCTCAATATACAGTTTGGAAAAAAAAAACATCGAGACGACAACTGGTTTCGATCTTGCGACCTTCAGCGCAGAACGCCACTACATTAGAGAGTCCTTGCTTTTTTATTTACTTTTCGAATAGATCTAGTATTACTTGCTTACACACACACACACACACACACACACGTTCGCACTGTTCCTTTTCTTATATATTTCCTTTTTTGATTTTCTAGTTTGCCCTTCCAATTATCACACATTCATGTGTGTGTCGTATGAGAATTCTTTTGCAATATATCTCCTCTTCATCGCTGCCACAATAACTTGAAAATTAAGCACTAAACATGCGATATGTTTGGCTGAAGCTTAATTTATCATACCGAGATTAGTTTCCAATATTCTCACCACGGCATGGGATTTACTTTCTTGAAAGACAGCACACGTTAATTAGTTTGCGAGCAAGCACAAAACTAACTAGTAAAGTACCCGAAGTGAGGACTCGAGTTGCTCATCAAGTGATACCTTAAATTGAAGCTAGTGACGAGTATAGTACACCTGTGAAATCCTAGCTGCAGAGCTCCAGTAATAAAAAGGGTATGGCGGGTCAAAGTTCAAATAGAAAGCGAATTTAGCTGCTTGTGATGTCCACGTTTTGCTGATTATCCCGATGGTAATACGTCGTAAGTTGCTCCCAATTAATGTAATGTGTAGAATGATATCCCTCTCTCAGCCTGATATCCCGCTTTCTTCTATTCGTGTATGAATGTCCTTGTGCATGTTTGCTCCTGTTATTGATGTCAATAAAAGGTCTTTTTTCTTTTCGTTCCAGAAAATGGAAGCAGGTGCTATCGTTCATGCTCTGTATGAGAAATATGGATTTGTTAATAGGAGAATGAATAGGTATGAAGATTCATTGTACAAACCAATAGTGGAGATACTTGAGGACAAGATGGAAATCATAGAAGTTAGAACTCTTGGATTTGGTGGTGACAGTGATGAAAGCGATGATGGAGACTACGGTGATGACGTCTTTGATGAGGAAATGCCAAGTACATTGCAAGGTTCTCAAACACATCAAGAGTCTCCGACACCTGTAGCTTCTTCAGGTGAAAAATATCAGCCTTCGCAAAAAAAAAAAAAAAAAAAAAA
>JAGDQP010010847.1:0-54597 GCA_022664845.1 Lepisma saccharinum
ACGTTTGGTACACAATCACAACAGTCCTGAGTTCGTACTCGTTGACGATAGAGCAAAAATAGGCATACCATTGGATTGGTGAGAAAATTTGCTATTAAAATGAGATGTCGCACGCTATGTTTTCTAATTACAAAATTCGTGTCTGATTCAAGATGGCCGCCGTCACGTTCGATCTTAACATGGACTTTCCTCTCGACTTTCCTCTCACCAAGTTGTTATTGACTTATTATTATTAACACGCAGTTTAGAAGGCGTTGAATTGTAAGGCACTTGTGCACAACGGAAATATAAATAATTAATATGCCTGTAACATTTTACCACCTGTGCGTATCTTAAAACTAATGTCATCATTGTTTTTCTGATTAAATTCTAGCCCACCCATTACCCTATTCCTATTTAGAAAACTTGACCTGAATTCAATATGGCTGCCGTCAAGGTCCACCCTACCATACGACTTCCCCCTAGGCCTAGTATACCCACGTTGTTGTTATTTACTTTTTCTCATTAACACGCAGTTTTCAAGGGGTGGTAATGCACTTATTATTGTGCACTTGCCGACAGTGGTGAGCGACATTTCAACATGCCATTTCGGATATTTCCAGTTCAAAAGAGCAGCTGATTTTTTTTGTGTATGGTCTTTCTGTGGGACTTCCTTTCTCTGTGATATTTTACGGTAGGTTTCGATATGAGCTCATTGTTACTTCCCTTGTTAGATCTAGAAGAGACATACATATTTAAAATCAGCATAAAAAACTGTGTGTAAAATATTAGGTGCCATTGGTCAGTGCATGAAGAGAAATGGTCGAGAAAAGTTTCGAATTTCATTGTTTTTGGTACTCTAATTAAAAATATTTGGCACTAGTTTACACTCTGCTTTGCACTACGGTGAGAGACAGTGAAATGACAGATAGCTGCACGTCGCTATACTCATAGTCACCAGAGATCCACATTTGGTACAAGTGCAGAATCGGGTAGAATTCACAGAATGGCACACGAATTTTGTATATAAAGTTATTCAGGGAACACATAGTCTGACAGAGTCTAGCCTATTTTGATGATGTATTGGTTTTGCCATCTGCAAGGCTATACGTATAACGATGTGTGAATGCCAGTGATATCACTGTAATGGGCGGCATTGGATGTGAACTAGCGCCAGATATTAATAATTAGCGTACCAATAACAATGCTATTCAAAACTTTTCCCGCCAATTTCCTTCAAGCACTGGCCAATGGCGTCTAGAATTTTACACAAACTCAAGTTTTTATGTTGATTTTAAATATGTATATCTCTTTTAGATCTGACTGGCCACTTGAAATAGTGCTACTTGCCAGAAACAAAGAGAGGTTTCATTAAACAATGCTACAAAGGAAAAAAGAGTTATAAAATCACCACGGCTTATAAATGTATGAGTTATCGAGATAAAAATTATATAATTATCTAACATTACTAATCGCTATGAACTTTCGAAAGCTCGGGTACGAACACTAGGAATAAAAGATTGTCATCGAAACAAAGAAATGTTCCTTTCCAAAATTTCGGAAATTGTGTAGATTCGGGGCTAAAGGAGTGAAAATTAACGAGGCATCGTTACAAATGATATTATTGCTCGACAAATAATGGTTTGGACGGTGTTGATTTAGCAAATCAGAATTGAATTTTATAGTTAACGGTGTTAATCACTCTTGTTATTTTCATATGTACATCACATTATTTACATAGTAATTATTTTACTCGTATTATCTCTCAGAAGTGGATTTTTTTAACTTTTGTTTTCGCCTTGTTTTCCGTCATGTTTGTTTAGACTCCTTATAAAAATGCAATATTATAAACAGGGGCAATAAATGTTGCCGTAGAAATATTGTATTCTATATTAGTTAGCTATTAATAATCTCTTATGTTATTACGGTTGCCTTTATTTTCAGAATTTTGAAACGTAAATGCAAATTAGTAAATGTTTGAGAAATCACGCACCATTTTAGGTGTCACTATTGTGTTGATCACTTTTCTGCATAAGTCTACACGTCGTTTAAAGGTACGTTCCAAGAAAATATTCATCAAAGAGGTTAAGATTATGAAAGCGTGACCAACAGCCCCGGGTTACCCGGGATTGTCCCTGTTTGGGTACTCAAAATCCTGCGTTCCGAACAGACCTTCCCCGAGACTCCTAAAGTCATGGTTTTGTTCAAAATCTGTAGAACATAACGTCTGCTCCCTCATTGGCCGAATCAAGCAGCCAATCAGAGACGCCAAAAACATCCCATGTTAACAAAAGAGAATCAATATGAAGCAAACTTATAGCCCCCTAACACCTCAATTAACATACATATCTCTGTGTTTGTCAACAATAATCTTCCATTCTTTATTAATACTAAAACCTTTGGTCCAGTTCATTAAGTTCTTATCTACTTCTTTTTCTATCCACCTTCCATTTTCTAGGCCACAAACTATCTTCATGTTCTAACACAATCACTTTTTCCCAGTCCACATTATGTCCTTTTTCTTTTACATGTTTGAATATAGCATTACTCTCTCTACCATATTTCAGATCACTTTTATGTTGTTTAATTCTTTCTCTCAACAATTTACCCGTCTCCCCAATATACTTCATATCACAATCCTCACAATTAATACAATAAATGACACCTTTCTGCTCCTTCTTCCCTTTATCCTTTCCTAAATCCAACAACTTCCTACTACCTTTTCTGTACACTCTCACACCCTGCTTTCTTAACATCATTTTAATAATCTCTGTGTCCTCTCCTAACCCTATAATGCCTTTCCATACCACCTCTTTTCCTTCATCATCTCCTTCCCTTCCCCTAAAATCCACAGATGCCTTAATGATATCCCTTTTACTATACCCATTCTCATATAGCTGTTCCTTAAAAACTTTTACATTCTTCTCTACATTTTTGCTACAAATCCTAGTAATTCTTGTCAACATATTTCTTATAAAATTAGTTTTGGTGCTTTTATCCACATTACTTTTCTTATTACAATAAATACCAGCATTGCATTCTTTTTGATACCATTGAGTTTTAATTCTCCTCCCTTCTTTACTCATTAAAATATCAATATAACATAATCTACCTCCCTTCTCTATCTCCAGCTCTAACTCTATTCTTTTTTCTTTATCCTCAATTCCTTCTACAAACTCTATCAATTCTTCTTTAGAGCCTTCCCATATCCCTAAACAATCATCAACGTATCTACATAAATACATAATCTTCCCTTGTCCCTTCTCTACCACCTTCCTCTCCCATACATTCATAATGATATCAGATAACACAGGACAAATCTTAGACCCAATACTTAAACCTTCCTTAATTCTATATATGTCATTCTTCACTTTGCAAAAACCAAAATCCCAAATTAAGTTGAGGGCTTTTCTAACTTTCTCCCATTTCCAACCTTTCACCCCTTCTTCCCCCATGGCACCCTTAACAATACTGAGTATAGCATCCCTCTTTAAACTTGGAAACATAGCTTTAACATCCAAACTAAATAAAATACAATCCTTTTCAATTACAACTTTATTTGTGTAGTCAATTACCTCTCTATAATCTTTCACTGCAAACGTTTCTTGTCTGTCTCTCACCCACTCTAACACTGTTTTCAATTCACTTTCCAATGGTTCAAAATAATTGTTCTTACAATCCATCACTGGTCTTAACTTCACTTCCTTTTTGTGTATTTTTTGGAAAACCTTTTAACACCGGTACTCTTCCATCTTCATTTAACCTCTTCTTCTTACTTTCTTCCTTTATCTCTTGTATGATCTCTTCTTTCTTCTTATCCACTAACTTGTACTGACCATCTACTAACTCCTTAATCTTGCCATCATACCACACTTTATCCAAGATCACTGTTACCCCTCCTTTATCAGCTCTCTCTATCACAATGTCCTTCCTTTTCTTAATTCTCTCGTAACCTCTTCTTACTTCTTTCGTTAAATTCGTAGTTCTTCTGTGAACTTCCTTCTTTACCAACGACATCGCCTTCCTTCTCAATCTATCTCTGTTTTCTTCCTCTTCAACCTCCATCAACGCCTCCTCTATAGAATACACCATGTCATCAACTCTTATATCCCTGTCCTTCACTTTAAACTTACAACCTAAAGAAAGAAAACTCTTCTCTTCTTCTGACACTTGTATGTCCCCTATCACCACTGCTCTATCTTTCTTCTTCTTATCACTCAACCCCAAAGCTATTAGTTTCTTTCCAAGCCTCTGTTCTACTTTACTACTGAAAGACACTTCCCATTGTTTCAAATATTTCACTAACCAGTCTTTCACAAATATCGATGCTAAATCTAAACATTTTACTTGTAATATCTGTGTGGATTTCTTACTCACGTTAAGTCTCTTCTTCAAACCAACTGCCATACTCCTCACGTTTTCCATTTCTGCCCTCCTTATAAGTGTCCTTAATCTAGCTGACTGTCCCTTTATTTTCTTCATCTGGATTCTCATGCTTCTGGGTATAATTTCCTCTTCTCTACACTTCTGAAAAAAAAACTCACTTGCTGTTTTCTTTTCCTCTATTGTTCTTCCACTTCTCCACAGCCCTTTTCAGCTTTGAGCCCATTTCAAACTGACAACAAAACATAGTTGCACGTCTTGCAATTAAGATCAAAATAAAACACTGAACTACTTGAACAAGACTGTACTATTTTTATGGCTCCGGCTACCTCCGCGGTGACATATGAGAACAAGAAAAAAAAACATTCCATCCAGTAGGGTGTCGCCTCGGTGAAAACTACTTCTTTGGGAGTTGCAGCAAATGAGAAAAATAACCTAGTATATACATAACTTTATATACAAGAATAAACTATATATACATACAAACTTACAAGATCTGGTCGGGTTACAGGTTCACTGCACTAAAAATATATATACACACACCGAATAAAGCTTCCAAACACACTACACTAACTATTGATAATAAGTTTTACATAATCAAGGGATATCACGATAAAATAAGAAAAATAAACTAATAAAGTGTCTTTAGCAGGGCGCCCGCTTAACAACTATCCGCGCGACCCGGCGAAATCGAACGACCCGGGGCTCGAACCGAAATACTCCGGGACGGCGCAACAAAAAAAACGCGGAGTTCGAACATTCACGTCCGTCTTTATCCAATGCTAAAATGCCACTCTCCACTGTCCATCGGCTACTCTCCAAGACGCTGGATTCCCACACAGGAATGTCGGAATGTCCATCTGTTTTTCGTCCCCTTGGTTTAATATTTCACCCTGCTGGAGGTTCAGAGTGGATGGTGGAAGATGGGAAACACAGGAAACCGACATTCCAAAAAGCGAATATTATTATGGCATTGTTTAGATCTGCCATAAACTGACAACAAAACATAGTTGCACGTCTTGCAATTAAGATCAAAACACTGAACTACTGAACAAGACTATACTATTCGTAAAAAAATAAATTACTCGTAACGTTTCGACCTTCTAGCAAAGATCCTCATCAGACGTACACTGAGTCTGTACAAAAAAAAATTAAAAAATATTGAAATGTCAGGGCAACCGGAAAGTCCCGCCCTGCGGAGTGACCGCTCTCCAACTTCTACTTGCGATATCCGCATGCACATGCACATGCAACTAAAGCATCTGTCGCGGGTGTGGATGCAACGCTTTCTGTCTTTTGAAGACATTTACCGCGAATCGGAGTATGTAATGAAAGAGGAAAGAAGGTGAAAAAAGAAGATAGAAAAACGCGATAAGAATTTTCCTGAAGAGGGCAAAAACCAGAATATGCATTGCTGTATATTCTGTAAAAATCCCTGTATCGGTTCTAACTAGATAGGTTACCTGGTAAACCACGCATGCTGCGAAGAGTGGGAAAACCCAGGTAACAATCTGCGTTGAATCTAATCTTATTCGCATCCAGTAAGCACTGTTGTATCATGCAAACACACACTCAATCACACAGAACACACATGTGTATTTACAGGATCCGTCATCTGTGGGTGAACCTGAAAAGAAACTTCGAGATCTAGACGGTCAATAATTTGCAGCAGCTCACATTAAATTTTCCAATATTCGTCATTTTTTTAAACATATATTTTGATTACAGGTAATAACACAGAAGATGAGAACTGACGCAAAAAAATGTCCTGAGATTAAAAACCGTTCACCATGAACTAAGGAAGAAGGTCTTGGAAAGACCAACGATTGATAGCTTTTGTATTCAGATATTATATTAAAAATATGGAAACATTATGCCCGTACCTCTAAATATCCAAATGATAAAAATGTAGAAAATCCAGTGGTTACTATTTTCTCTCTTACTTGTGATATAATCGTATTAGTATACTGTTAGATTTACAGCAAAAATTAAAACAGGCAAAGGCATTATGGTGAACTTATAAATGATTTCAGTCGACTGTAAGTTCCTATCTTAAGCTTAGAAGTTATATAATAAATCACAGTAAATAGGGTCAATTGGGGTAAGCGCCAAACTAAGATAAATAGTCAATTTTTATGTTTAGCTGTACCAGAGCACTATGTTGTATATATAGTGATGTCCCTCGACATGTAATCTCTTCGTTACGCTAGTCATATTATACTAGATTTTGTAGAAAGTGGATTGTTTTATTTCCAGTGTTTACACAATGAATCCGTGCGTCTACAGGAATATCCCCGTGTTCATAGGTTCTAACTAGATTATAGCTAAAGGAAACAAAGAAATACATCAAAAACCTTCATGCCGTCCTTTTACTGTTAAATTAACTTCTACAAACATTATGAGTCTATTTATTGAAGAAAAATTCAATATACAAAATAGGATCGAAAAAACATCTTTATAATTGCAAGGAGATTAAGAAACGTACATATTTCCATGCATTTTAATGACTAATTATTAAAGCTAAGTTACGACCCCTATATGTTATAATACTTACAAACAATACAATCGCCACAAGGTTAGCATTTACTCCAACCTACCCTAGTATAAGACATTGCCAACTTACCACAATAAATTGCAACAAACATCTGTTTCTAGTAGAACTATTGGTTTCACAAACAAATAAAAGTACGCTATTGTTGTCTCCTTCCAGATGATTTGTTTCTTTAATGGTAAATTCACCGGGATGCAAGAGCCTTGCCTGGATTACCTACAATAAATAAATATGAAATAGAAATTAATAATATATAAAAAACGTAAACTTATTCGAAAAAAATAAAACCAAAATTTTTAATATAAGGTAGTTTGGGGATGTTCTGGAAATGGGTGATATTTTGGCCCCATTATAAACTATTTTAATTGCTGGAAATTTCAGAGCTTAATTTAATATACTCTAATTAACTTACAAGAAATTTGACTTTTAACAAAACACATCGGATAAATTGTATATAAATTAATGAAAACTTGACGTATTAATCCTATTAAGGTTTATTTGACGTTCTAAAAATTGACGTTTTAATATAACATAGCCTAAATGACTTATACAATTTTGACATTTTAATCTGATATAGCCTAAATGACTTACAAAATTTGACATTTTGACCTAATCCAAAGTATATATTGTATATGATTTTTTGAAGATTTAACATTTTAACCTTTAACCTATCAAGAAACGTACATAACCATTTACATGCATTGTAATGACTAATGCTTCCGTTCTCGTAAACGACTTAATTAAAACCTTTCTTGACCTAGTCACTTTAGGTAATGAATTTAATGTACAATTTTAGCCACTGCCGCTTTCCATCACCTTGAATGTTAATTCTTGTACACGGTTTATTTTAACTCATGAGCGCGTTTAGGACGTTAATTACAATTCACTCACACACTCTCGGCTTTAATTAACTTTAGACACTTCCACCCCGAATCACATACTATATTACTTATTTTTCTATCGAATTTCATTCATCCAATATATTGTACGTATGTTCATTGGTAAAATTTGACCTAACACAACTTGATCCCCATCCAGTTTCCATAACTTCGAATGCTCGTTCTCATATATGGCTTATGGCATTTTATATCTTAATACTGTGTGCGCCTTGGTAAAATTTCTAAGGCTAATATTTGTATAAGTTTGCTTTAATTCAACGTAGCCACTTCCGGTTTGAATTTAATACACAACTTTTCGAAATGTGAGACTTATGCGCGGACAAACGTCTAAGTGGCAAATTAATGAAAATGGAGTTATTTACACAACAAAGTTCTCTGATGTATCCTTGATATGTATCTGTACTTGGTTTGAGCATACTGCAACAAATAGCCTCTGTATTCAGAAATTTATGAAGCATGATGCACTAGAAAAACCATGAAACAAAACACTATGTAACATTCTCTTCCCGCAAGCTTAAACAGTAGGGATGGGCAAAAATAGCGAAGCAGCTAATTTTTACTGCTACTTTGGCGAAAATTACTATCAATGCTACGAGTGATGAAAAGTAGCAAACTCGTACTGCTACTTTTATCCAAACTTCGCCAAGAGTATAAACAACAGCACACCGATGATGAAGCTGTTACTTCATATTATATTTTTATGAGTTATTTTGGGAGGATATATCGGCTGCGTAACACCACGATTTACTCATGGCCAACTGATGAAGCAGTTCTCCATAAGGAACATTGACGCTTGGCGATGTGGCTACTGCATTGGACTGCTAATCCAGTGACCCGGGTTCGATTCTCGGCGAGATGATGCTTTTTTGCGAAAACAAATTTCTTTATACATATACGCATTTTAAAATTATATAAAGTTCATCAACTCTTGCTTAAATTAGGCTAGGCTAAGTGAATTCAGGTTCGGAATTTTTGTTATTGACCTTAGATCTTATAAGAATGTATAACCTTAGACCTAGACTCTGAAAAATTGATATATGGATTATTCACGTTTCCTGTAAGGCTGTCCAAACGGTGGCGGGAAAATCGTTAATTTCTCGATATTCGTGACCATTTTTGAGATACATCATATGTGATCTATCACTTTTGATCTTGGAGACATGAAAATTGTGTATCGATGGTCTTTAATCACGGCAATGCTAAATCTGAAATTACTGTTCCTTTACCCGTTACCGATTCCGATATAGAGTGTATTACGGGTCACATACATTTAAGGATAATTATTTCTTATCTTGATTAGTATTTCGTGACAGTAATGCCAAATTTGAAATTACTGTTTCTCCATCTTTTACAATATATCACTGAAACTGTGCTGCACACACCCGTCACAGTCTCATTTTATATGTTATTCGTCATGCTGATGCCAAATATAATCTGAAAAGCCATGGGCAAGATTCAGATGGTGGGAAAATGGGTTCCACATGCATTGACTGAACGACAGCAGGAAAACCGAAAAACCACTTGCGAAATTCTGCTCGCCAGGTACAAAAGGAAATAATTTCTCCATACTTAGGTCTACTTACCACACTTATTCAAGATTAGCATTATATTATTGGAATTAGATTACAACTCTACTGCTAATAATATTAATAATAACAATTGTTGTTATTACGTACCATTGGGATTGAATAATGGTCAGCAATCTGACCTAAACTCTCGAGCTGAGATGCAATTTCTAATGTATCTCCTTTGCTTAGATTTCCTTCGCTTAATATAGTGAGTGAAAAATTGTCGAAAAACGTTTTCCAATATGCAGCCATACTTTGCAAGGTGGTTGAATGCATTTCAACGAGTTTTTGTTTAAGTAGCATTTGCTTACCAGTTAACATAATGCGTTGAATATATCTGAAATGAAATAAAATATGTGACAATAACTCATTTATATGAAGGGAGCAAGCTCTAGAACATGAATTTAGGATGACAAAATCCAGCATTACAAATTCACAACATATAACATTCATTAAATATTAATACATTTCATCACAAAAAGACGTCGTCTCCGTCCACCAGAAGTTATCCAACTTGGTTGATAGACTCCTTTAAAAAACTCTTTTTAAATAATTATATTCCTTATATAAGAATAGTTTAATACTCGTATTATTTTATTTTTATTCCCATTGATTATTTAATAGTGGTTATTTTTGTATTCAGGCGCATGCCAAAATTTGTTTGCAGGAGTTTACGGAAAATTGAATATCTTCGAACTAATTTATCATAGAACCTTCAACAAAAACTCATGTTACCTTCAAAGTCGGCCTGATAATTTTAGTCCTTTGCCCGAATAGACTAAAACATAATGGAACGTGTCAAATTAGTATCCAAATGTGATTGTCGAAGAAAGACCGGTTGTCAGGGTGCTTTCTCACACGGAAGGGATTAAATATTAAAGTTGATTTTGGTACACTATTGTATATTAAACTATGTATTGAAGGTATACAGAATTTAAAGGCT
Organism: Lepisma saccharinum; assembly: GCA_022664845.1. Lineage (NCBI taxonomy): Eukaryota > Metazoa > Arthropoda > Insecta > Zygentoma > Lepismatidae > Lepisma > Lepisma saccharinum. Next base: position 10,324 of record JAGDQP010010847.1, read on the forward strand.
GATACACGCTTGCATATTTTTTATGAATAGACTATTTGAAAATCCAAAAATTTGTATCTTATGTATATTGAAGACCCTCTTTCACAACTACACTTGGCGATAGACTCTCGAGGAATCGGTGTGAACCGCATTTGTTGCACGAGGTAAAGTGTCCAATTTCACTTAAGTTGTCCTTGTAACAACAGCACAACTTTAACATTTGTATCTGTATTCATCAAAGGAAAATTTCGGATCTTCTGCCCCATAAAAAGCGAGAACGAAAATCCCTCCTCCCAAACTTCCAAAAAGCACAGGTAACTTACAGTACATCTCCACCAAATTTGTCATTGCAACTTCTCCAGATTTGCAACAAGCTAGGCATTACAAGGCTTCCAAACATCCTACAATGTTCAGCAAACTTCCTAGTTGACAAGTACTAAGTATGCTACGAACCTTGCACCCCAAACTCGCTACAAGCATTTCACATGAAACTTGTCACAGAGCTATGAAGTTAAAATCTTGCTAGACTAATATCAAGCCTATGGCGCAGAAAGATTTTCAGTCTGCAGTGCGGTTCGAATCTATATTATTCAGATTTGTTAGTTATTCATCTCTCTTATCACTAATCTACTGTTTACCTTCTAAATTAATTACATTTCATTATTTTTTTATGTTACGAAGATAGTTTTTGAAGTAAATGCATGCAAATAGGCTTCAATTTGAAATTGGGAAAGTTACTTGATCCTGTGTTAGAGCTATGAAGGCTGATACTTTTATTTTTTCCAAAAGCTGAAAATTGTCCACCTGAATGAGTGGACCAGGATACCACAGACTTGGATTGACATCATCATCAATTCCATTCTTAGACTTTACTAGCGGTAAATTGCAATGGTGTACATATCTATTTGCGTGGTCCTATACGAGCTAGAAACTTTAATTCTCATGTGTCCTTTTCTACCATACATTTTGTATGGGGCTCGACTCTACCGATTGTACCTCGTATGTCTGCTCCTTCTGTTACGGGAGAGCTACTAGCTTCCACCTCAGCGCTGTTCTAATAGTTTCCGCTGTCGCTCTACCCGTTTCTGCCATGTTTGACTTTTTTTCTTTATACCTGTTAATCAGTGACCAGTGTATTTTCTTTTCTTTTCTCTTTTTCTTTTTTGTTGTTAGAACATTATCAGATGTAAGATAACTATTCTGAGGTAGTAATTTATACTGTTATCAAAAGTATGTTTTCCTTTTAAGTACACTTTAATAGAAACTTTTTTTTAATTAGTTAACTAGAAAATATTTTACATCCTTTTCGGCTTCGAGTATTGTAATCTTTACTGAGGCCCTCGTATACTCGTATAGTATGTACCATAAATTACTGAGGCCATAACTTCGCATTATTTCCATTTATGCTACAGTGTTGTTATTGCTTGCTCTCCTGCCACAATTTAGAGCAGCCTAATTTCTCTATGCGCAGTGCACTTAGTGATTTTACTCTGGTAACGACGTAGGCTTGAAATATTGTATTTTTAATTTGTTGGCAACATTGACAACTACGGCGCTTGGAATACCTGTTTGACCTACCCAGCATCCAATGAAAATGTATGCTAATTTTTTTACAAATTAATAGACGCGTGTAGGTTTGTATAAGTAAATATACTTGTATAAGTTAAATTTTAAAATAGCATGGCAACACAACCATATGTTTTTTTACAGACGCGGACACATAAATATACACACCCACACCGACACACACAGACTCACACACACAATTTTCCCAGATTCTAGATTCGATAATATTTATGATTCCAGATCCCAGAAACATACTTTTGATATCAGCCTAAATTACTGATTCAGAAGAATTACCTTACTTCTTTTGAAAATGTACTAACAGCGAAAACCTACACATGTCATTAAAAAGCAGGTAATAAGAAAACGGCCAACATGGCAGAAACAGTGAGAGGGACAGCGAAAACTTTTGAAACAGTGCTATTGTAGAAGCTAGTAGCTCTCCCGTAACAGACGGAACAGATCTACGCGGTACAATCAATGGTAGAGTCGAGCCCCAAACAAAAGTATGACAGAAAAGGACACATGAGAATAGAGGAACAAGCTCGTATAGGACCACGCAGACAGGCATGTACAGTTGTACACCGTAGCAACTTATCGCTAGTAAAGTGAACATCTCTGCGAACTTCTAACACCGCTGCACATCTGTCGGGCATGGAATTGATGATATTGTCGGATCCGAGTCTGCGGTATTCTGGGTCACTCATCCAAGTAGGCAATTTTCAGCTGTTAGACGTGGCGGCCTAGCTACAATGCAACTCCTCATAGCATCCTACGTGTGTTCTTTAGAATATAGATCCAACAAGCACGTAGGCCACAGCACACTCTCGACACCTTCCTTCTCAAGCATGGCATTAACCGGTTGAACTAGGTGAGAACGAGTATTATCGTGCATGAAAATGAAAGAAGCATCAATTGCTGTAGCCATGGAGACTGGATGAAGCCTGAGGATCTCAACTCTATACCGCACGGCTGCCAGGCTACAATACCGAATGACATGCATGTCGGTAAGCTTGACAATGCACATCGTATATCAACCACACCGTACTGGGATTTTTCACGCACAACAAAAGGTTAATTACTGATTCCACGTGTCCATCACATCAACGCACGTCCATTTTCTGCCTCCAGATTGAAACGCGGCTCATCTAAGAACTCCATCGAACTCCATTCGGCAGAAGCACGCTCGCTAAATGCCTCACCACAGTTTCTACGGAAGCTACGTTATTGAGCTCTCAATAGGACACACTAAGGGTCTCCGCGCACATCTTCTAGGAGATACCGGACAGATAGGGTGGACACTCTGCCTCCTGTAACTGTGAGCAATGCAAGGGGAAGGTCAGTCGCCTTTTAGTGCATATTTAGACATGTCGCTAGCACTAACTACAGGTCATTCCGTGACATCATGGCACGTGGACGACCCTGTACTCTCCGTTAGAGAACGTTAACAGGTTGTTAAAACCGTGTTCATTGGCGGGAAATAACTCTGGGCGACACTCTAACTGTTTCTGCAATGACTTGGTGTGGTTGTCCTGCTTCCAGCTTGCGTATAGATCCCTAGACAATAGATTGCGGTGAATCTTGCTCTTGTGGTATTCTTCCCATTCAAGGCTTTCCTACACGGCCACACAAGCGTTGTCTGCCTATTTCAGGCACACTATTGAGCTTCTTAGTGTACTAGGTGGTTTTGCGTGTCATCACGTTTAGCAACGCGTGCCTCCTTACGTCGTCCCAGGCTCTACAATTCCCATGATACAGCGTGAATCTGCTGTGTCTGTTAGGGATAACTACTAGGTTCACCTGCAGTACTATTTCGCTAGTTTCATTGTATATTTTAGCATTTCTGCCTTCTTCCACATGTTTTTTAACAGTGTAGTTTTGTTGCCGGCCTAAATGCTTGCCTTAGAAGATCAAAATGTAAATATTGAAAGGCACTGAAGTGCTAAAAGTCATTGGATACCTATCTACCTACCTAATAACGTGTGGGACCCCTTGAGCAAGACGAAATATAGCAACTCGTCAACTCGCTGGTAGTCCAATTGAATGATGTGCACCCATGCACTCTCGATTGCCGTCCACAATTCGGTGCTTGTTGCAGGTGTAGGATCCCGGGCACGAATAGTTTGCTAGAATATCCCACATGTGCTCGATAGGTTTCATGTCTGGTGATCTTGCGTAATGTTCCTCTAACCAGTCGCGTAACATGCTACCCAGTGAAATAGCGCATTTTCATCCTGGAAAATCACATTGTTGATAGGATACACAAAGTCCATAAGAGGCTGGAGATGGTCACGAAGCAGCTAAACATAACGCAGACCGGTCAAGCGGAGCAGAGGACCAAAACCATGCCAGGTAAACCCACCCCACACCGTGACGGAGCCACCACCATCGACCGCTGTGCGTTCTTGACAGCTTGGGTTCTGCGCCACACCCGGACCCTACCATTCACACCGAACCATCGTAGCTAAGTGGTAGAGGGTTCTCATAACCTTCGGGAGGTTGTGGGTTCCATCTGAGCAGCCAGCCATTCTGACTAAGGGATTTCCAAATTTTTCTTTTCAGTCACACCAGACAAATGAAGGATGGCACTTTTAGCTTAGGCCCTGACCGAGACCTTTCCCCTCGACTATCTCAGACTGAGCCTTAGATGCCTAAAGGCAATAATAAAAATTCAAATTCCTATCACCTGCACGTACCAATTGGAAACGTGACTCATCGGCCCAATTCACGTGTTTATGCTCACATGTGAGTCGCCGCCGCCGATGGGCAGCAATTAGTACAGCACACGTGTCAGTATTTGGCTGCGATACCCAGGGACGGCGCTACAGGGGACTTTGGGGGGCTGAAGTACCCCCCCCCCCCAAATCTACCTTAGTCCCTCCTGTAGCCGCCCAGTTTGATTAATACAATATAATGCATGTACTTCACAGTTTGAAAACATGGTTGAGTGTTAGACATGTAACTTATAAGAATAATAAAATCTCAACATATCTAGTATCAACACAGCGTCTGAGGCGATTAATACGCTTTTTGGATTATTTAATTCCTTGCCTCAACCATCTCTGATAAGCGTCACTACAAAAACATTTCCCCTTTCAAGTTACATCGACTGGGTGATACTTCGTATCTGGTTACAAGTATACGCAACCGTGTTATTGTTTTTCAAAGCACAGTTCTTAATACAAACAAAGAGTATAGAGTCTGTCTTTACTAGGGACAGTATTTATCAGTGTTTTGATGACTGCCGAAGGATTGTAGGTTGACTGCTGTGCACAAAGGAAAACAAAACATTCATTTCCCGTTTCTACTGCTGAATGTGAGCTTATCATCTACCAGATAAATCTGATTATCACACCGACAAGAGATTCTCTACTAATGAAGGCCAGCGTCTACCAAATTGACGTTCCACGGCCACCAATAATTAGATTTGGCCACCTGAAATCACACCTGGTGGCCAATTTTGGCCACCAGTCCTGGACCGGAAAGAAAGGAAAACCGTATGTTCTGGTTTGGAAGTCATACATGGAAAACAAGAAAAGTATAGAAGGGAGGATCCTCTTTTCCTTTTTTATTTGCGTGTTAAGTAATCCTAGTTCTTGTCTAATTTCAATTTGATGGTTCATTATTAAGTAATATCAATGTAATTTGAGTTTAACGTCAATATAACAAAAATTCCTTTCGGCAGGCCTACAGGCTGAGGTAAATCTCGATTTTTTTAGTTTCAAAAATTCAAATCTCACCTTACCGTACATAAGCACTATCGAGAAATTAGTTATTGATTTATAGATTAATCATCAAGAGCTTTTCAACGATACCCCAAAATACGTGGTTTTAAAAATTTCGAATTTCCACCCCACCCCCACTCGTACCCCCACAATGCCTGAATCGTTGGTGTCACCGTTAACTTCATAGGGAGTACTATAATTTATGAAGGCAGGTTTCCCTCTAAACTTCATAGGAGCTGATATATATATATATATATATATATATATATATATATATATATATGTTTCATAATATCTACTCCCTCCCCCGACCACCCCCTTGGGTCGCTTTTGCTCATTAACGAACTTAGCCGAGCTATTAAGCCTAGAAATAACATAATACAATTTGGTTCAAATATGTTCAAAATTATGGCCGCTAGCGTGTAAATATATATACAGTATATAGATATCGTACCGATCTCAATAGGTAGATTTTTCTTCGAAATCTAAATTACAATATCATATGAGGCCACCTGTAATTACAAATGGCCACCACAAAATGTTTTAGGTGAGAGGGACACAGCAATGCCCTAAAAAATAAGCCTAGAATAGAGTGTCAAATGCAGCGGAAGCTCTAGTTCTTTTTGAATAGGAAGCTATAGATTGGGCACACAAGTTAAAAAGATGACTGGCACTTACTTTTTCTTTTATTAGAAGCGGAGAAATGGTTTGAAAGCAAGAGTTTGTCGACCGGTTAGGTGTAGTGGGTGCTCTATTTCAGAGTGCGGATCCGCACTGAGACGTCTGTTGGGGCAAACTGTTTTCGATTGTGAAGGATTTGAATGAAGCAGGTGTTGTGTATGCTTCAGCAGAAATCCAGTCGTGTGCACTTTAGAAAGAAATTTAAATGATAAATTTAGCCTGTGCACAAACAGAGAGATAAGTGGTTAAAGTACTCGTGGGAGAAACTCCGGTAATTAAGTTTTAAATGAATTCCAAATTGAGTAAAGAATATTTATTCTTCCCTTCCTCCCAAGTGAATATATGAAGTACCGAAGAGAAAGGGTATAGAGGTGACCTTGTCTTTTAGATAGGGTACCTTTAGGAGATTCCTCCCGTGCGATGTCAGGGCAAAGTCAGGTATCAGAGCGTGAGTGAAATCCCGTAACAGATCGATTCAATAATAATGAGAGTATTAGCATCAGCAAGCTCAAGTTTTTTAGTGGAGCAGTCGTGTGAAATGAATCCCTGAAAGCGAAAGGTCCAAAGTTAGCAGTGCAATCTCTGGAGTGATTCATAGCGTAAGCAGAAGTGAGCTGTTTTGTGTGGCATAGAAATGTGGGGAAATGCGTTTCCGAGTACAAAAAATATCCAGAAGACTACTGTGTTTTGTGCGTGTATCTATAAATATCTGTACTCTTTAATCTCATTATTAATAATAATTTCCTACATTAATTTAATAATCATAATTTAATATATATGATAGGAATAACTAGAAGGGACAGGAAGACAAGTGAATTGATTCGCGCACAAACGAAGGTAGAGGATGTAATCAATATAGCGAATAAGGATTAAGTGGAGATGGGCCGTCAAATAGTTAGACGAACAGATGGAAGATGGACGAGAAATCTACTACATTTGATTCCTAGAGAAAAGAAACGACCGAGAAGACGTCCAAATGCAAGATGGATAGTAGAAATCAAACGTTTTTCAGGAGCTACTTAGATGATCAGGAGGATATTGGATAGCAGCAGACAAAGATATGTGGAAAGAAAAGGGGGAGGCCTTCGTCCATCAGTGAAGGGAAAACGGCTGAATATGATGACGATGAGATATATATTCAATACAACCTCAGTGATATTTCTTTGCAGCCGATAAAGCAGATCTGGTTTGAGAGAGTCACTGTATAACCTAATTACTTATTATTATAAACATTATATATTAACTATAATATAATATAATATAATATAATATTAGTATAATATAATATATATATTTTCTATTATCTTTGATCGCAGATGCGATCTTGCGCCCGTAAATTAATTTAAGCAAGCGTCGCGTGTGGAATATTCGGTGCTAACTATGGTCTTTGAGGCCTCCGTTACGATCCTAATTTTCCGAGTAAGTTGGAAGATTAAAAGTTAAATTGTTATGTGGTCGTCTAATTTTGTTTAAATTAAAGAAAGCTAAAGGCCAAGCACACATGATATTAAGTACAAAGAAGCTTTAAATTATCTTATTCTACCATAACATATGAGAGAAGATGGTAGAGTATCGCTAAACTTAAATTATATATATAGGAAAAGTATGTGTGTGTGTACGATATAGAAAAGACAGGTAAAATATTTATACTTACTTCGCCAAATCATCAGGGCTCTCCAGTAGACTTTCGTAATCGCTACGCACACTATTGTGAACTCTGGTGAAATACTCAAAAACGCGGCCCTTTATTTTCCTAATTTCTTCGACAAGATCCTGTAGATAGTGCTACAGTATCAAGAGAACAAAAAGCAGTTACAAGACAGGATAAACTATAAATAGTTATTTTTAAACTAAACAGTTTTTTACGTACATATTAAATGCATCAAAATTCCGAACATTTGATTCCCACATTGATGTTTTCATTCACAGAAAAATCCCTGTTTACGGTTGACAAATAAAAGTTCAAATAGGGCCCAAACAAAGTTTTATTTGTTTTAGGCACAAGTTTGTTTAACCGAACGTTCTGCAAATTGTGGTTCGCGAATCACAGGTTTTCCTCGAGTTCTGCCTTTGTGGTCTTCTGAATCTAGACTAGATTGAAGATTAGTGAAAAAATACAGAAAAAATCTAGTTAAAAAAATTGCGTATCACACAATATAGTTAAGAAATAGAAAGAATAATTTAGTCTGGACCCATAAGAATATAATGACTATAGTAGATAGGGTCCCAATACGTTAGAAAAACTCGCGACAGGAAAATCATTGCGGTGGGGGGATCGCGACACGAAAATCCTTTGTTGTGTGTGTGTTCGTAGAAGATGACGAGTGATTTTTTTGGGGGGCAAAAGGTGATCATGACAGGAAAATCCTTTGGCGTGTTTGTTCGTACAAGATGACGGGTAAATTTTGGCGTAAAAATCGCGACAGGAAAATCCTTTGGAGGTGACGTCATCAGGCGTGCGTAGCTCAGTTGTGAGGTCATTCACGTTAGTGTGGTGTTGCCAGACGTGTTATTAGATGAGTCATGCGACGTTGCCACATCTGTTGATGTTATCATATGAGGTTATCTGGTGACATCAGCAGGCGTGAGTAGTTCAGTTGTGAATTCATTGACGTTTGACGTGTCAGTGCGGTGTTGCCAGACGTGTTTTAGATGAGTCGTGCGACGTTGTCACATCGGTTAACCTGATAATATGACCTTATCTGTTGACGTACTGATATGACGTTATCTGTTTACGTGTTGATATCAGATTATCTGTTGAACTTTCATGTGATAAGTGATAAAGTTTACAATATATATAGGGCGTTAGTGTGGTATACATCACAAATATTTTTCAGCTTCACAGTCATGGCTAAGCAACAGCAGCAGGGGCAGTATCAGCAAGTTATAGAAGAAGTTGACCTCACATCAGATGACGAAGAGATAGTGGAGACGTACTTGCAAATGGTAATATAGAAAAAGAAGACGGAAGCGGAGACCATACAATATATACTTGTTTAAGATCAAAAGTAGTCTGAAAAGAACAAGTATCTCCATCACTATTATCATCATCTGTAGTAAAAGAGGAGAAGAATGATGATGATGATGTTATTAAAGAGGTTTATACCTCTTTAATTCCTAAGAAGCAGCAGAGAACGAAGAAGCGTGGGTTGGATGAAGTGGTATATCCAGTGAAAAAACGTTTGTTTTACGAAAATACTAATATAAAACAATCTCCAGTAGCAGTAGCAGGAGCAGCAGCAGCAGCAGCAGAGCAAGAAGAATTTTCAAGACTGGTAAAATCTGCACTAGTTATAGTGAGAGCAGTTCCCACTACAGTGTTAACAAACTCTTCAGTGAAAGCATCAACATCAGTAGGAAGAGTATGTAAAAAAGGGAAAATTACTACTAAGTGTTTGTGAAAAAAGCAGTGGGTGGACGAAAAATGTATTAGGCAGACATTAAAGAAGTGGAATCCAGCAACTGCATTGATATGTGAAGCTTGTTATGAAGGAGAAGGTAATCAAACTGGTCATGCATGTCTATGATATGTGCATGGTGAAGTTCAAAGAGGAGAAGACTTTGAAGAATATTGTAGAAAAGCTGTGTGGGGTAATGTTTTGAAATTTGGAAAATTAAGTGAACTTTATCGTTTATATAAAGAAGATCATCAGGAAGTGGAAGAGGACGATGTATTAATGAGAAATATGAAATATGGTTTGTGGAGAGTGATAAAAGTATATATGTCAAGTGTAATTTATATGTTTATTGAAAAGGATAAAAATCGACAGTCGAACTGAGAATTTAAAACTCTGAAGTAAAAATATCAGATTTTTGTGTATTTTATGGTAGTGGTATTTTTATTCGGGACTCGTGTGTGTTACAAACTTTTCGTAGTTATTTAAAGGACAATCCAATTACTTGTAGTGGGTATAAGTTGAAGGTTCTGCATAATAACTGTATATATGTATGGGATACAGGCAAAGTACTTTCAAAACATTTCTTGAATCAAGTGAATCATCATGAAACGTTTGTGGAGTAGTATGAAATTTTCAAACGGCAGGGTCATCTAAGTATTTCCATGAATACTTTTTTCAAATCTTGTAGAAAATTAGTTCATAATAGTGAATTCATTGCTCAACTGATACCAGATGTAATATATGAACAATTTTCAGTAGAAAGGTCTGTAACTGTGTCTTCAGAACAGTACATTATTGATGTGCAGGGATTTAAAATCTCTGCACATGAGTTCATTATGAGAGAATTTTGTATCGTAGCGTGTGATGCTAGTCTTTCATTCCACTGTTTAGTAAAGCTTCCATGTGACATTACGGAAGTAGGACTAGGATATCAAAAACAAGTGCAGTGGTTAACATAAAACTTTCACGGTTTACATTGGGACACAGCAAATGGATACAGCGTTCCGCATCTCCGTAGAATAATTTTTCAATTGTGTTCAAGTAAAACTACATTTTTGTAAAGGTCTTGAAAAGGTACAGTGGATTAAAAAACCATTTCACTTGGAAAGTGTGAACCATGTAAGTGAAAAGGAATGTCCTGCACTGAAAACATTAAATTTGAAAACTACAAGTAAAGTATACTTATCATGACCCTGTCGAGGTGAATGCTCGTGAATTAAGAAACTGCTTACAATTACAACACAGGATGAAACATGAGAAACCAGAAAATCTTGTAAATACCTTATCAGTCATGCAAATGTAAGAAGCATGTCCAAGTTGTTCTTATAAAACACTTGACTTACTCTTATATAATAATAGAGAATGATACTCTACGAATTTGTTTTCATTTCAAAATAAGGATGTTTTTTTTCCTAAATGATAAAAAAAAATTAAATTGTATAAACACATTTATTTTTCTTTAAAATGAAGAAGAAGAGTAGTAGTACAATACTATTTACAACGTTGATTTTTTTTATAATTTCTTTCACATATTTTACTACAATTTGATCATTTTTTCTCAGATGAACAGTATTGAATTTTGATATGATATTAACCCCCTTACAGTAAAATAAATAAATACTATTCAAAAAAATCCACAATGGATGGATCTCTTATGCTGAACCTGAATTTTGTTATATTTATATAATTAACATTTTTGTTTTAAGAATGTAACAATTTGCTTAGGAGGTAGTCGTGCAAGGGTATCAAAATGAAAACCCCTTGCATTTTCATTAATATAAATTGCAATCCAATGACTACCTCCACTTGAGGAAGAACATAAATTAACGATCAGTGCTGCTGGAAACTGTACACAGACAGGTAATTTATTAATGGCATAAATGCCAGTCAGTACATTTGCAGATAAACAATCACGTAAAATCACTTTCATCAGCTGGTCCGTCCACATTATTTGTTATAAGACTTGGTATGTATACACATTTATTTTGATTTAACACTGATAAACCAAGTTCATAAAATTTGATATAATTTGCGTAAGTCCATCCTTCTTTCACTGCACATCGGCAATAGGAGAATCGATGGAAATAATGAATACACTGTCTTGAGGGATATGCCAAGTGAGAAAATTGAGGACACTTTATTTCATTTTCTAGGTTGATTACACTTTTTCCAAGGATAGGCTCGAGAAAAAAAGTTTGTTTTCCCGAAAATGTACACTACACTACTGTGCTGAGTATATTTGGTAATCACACTTTTAACTTCACTGTAAGAGGTATCACCATCGCTCCAGTGGAGACAATAGAGATGTTGAGAGAGGTAATCGTTATGTATTAGTAAGGGTGTTGTCAACTGGGAGTAGGGGAAAGGAGGTTTAAAAATCCAACTTTGTGAACAATCCAAGTCAGGATTTATAATAACAAGTTCTTTCAATACTAACCTTTCGGGTTCATCATCGTCATTATCACCATTTGTGAGAGCAGAGAAGTGTACTAGAACCCTTATTGTGACTGAATGAAGTTGAAATTAAAATGTACCATCGGTATATAAATTCTATTCTTATCAATATCTATAATCGAATCAAACTCTGCATACACAATACATGATATAGACTGTACTAGTGCTTGACTAAAGGATACTTTTATATTAACAGGAGAGCCTCTTACTACATCCTAAGTACAATCATCAATACTTTCTGTAGGAGACAGAATAAATTGGAAAATGGTATAACCGTGTGTAAAATCATAAGTAATCGTATGTGCAGTATTTTGATGAAATATCATCCAAGTACCAGAAAACAGGATGAAATAACTTTGAATGAATAATGCTCTTACAAAATCAGGGGTTAGGGGAGTGGGTGGATAAAATTTCGAGCCTACCTGAACTTGCGATTTGTTGAGATTGAAATGTTCAAACCGAAGAGGGTTCAGATGATATTTATCATTCATTGCTGTATTTGCTACGAATCCAATGACAAGATTTTTCGGTACACTACCGAATAATAATTTATCAATAATAAATGAAGTTACATTTTGTGGAATAGTAATGATTCCTGTTTCCACTCTAGTAATGTTGCAGTATTTTTTCCATGTAAGAATTTAAATGAAGAGAAATAGTAAGACGACGTACATATAATACATCTTCTTGTAAGACAACTTTAAAATTTGAATTGTCAGCAGCCATTAAAGAAAATTAATCTTTATTACGAAACAGTTTTATACGCAAACTTACTTTACTTGGGAGTATACGATCTAAGTTAGCAATATCGATAAAGAGACGTCCAAACATTTCAAAAGGAGCACTACCACTAGCAATTTGCATTCTTTTACGAAAACCAGCATTATTTTCATCAAGAGTATTAAATTGTGCAGCAGTATCTATAATGCACATGTGAGATGAGTTTTCGAAGCATCTTCAGAGTAATTAGGTATTGATTCTAGGAAAGCTCTATACCATATGAGCCAGAAGATGAAGAAATTAATTTATCATTTAAATATACATTGAATTGACTGAACATAGAATGAAGGAAGTTATTTACTGGTGCTATATCAGCAGCTTGCACTGCTGGTTGATCGCTTTGTGCTGGTTTATATACTTCTAAGTTATCGCCATTAGCTTTTGTTATTTTACAACGAACATACAAGTATGCAGGATGAATATATTCTCCAACATCCCCCGGAATCACAAATTCAATGGGGCCCTCTGAAGTAAGTGTAGAAATAGGATGATAATTTTGCATACGAGAAGACCCAATAGTAGTTTGAGTCATGGGGACAGTTTGTAAATGAAATTCATTAGTACAACACTTTTTACTTGATGTTGAAGGGAAAGAAATTTTATCACCTAACTACAAATATCCGTTCCAAGGTAAGACTTTGTCTTCTTCTTTTGTTTTGTTAATAATTGGTGGTCCAATAAGTTTAGGAAGAAGAAGAGCTGTTTGTTTACGCACCCGTCGTCTACCACTACCACTGAGCAACTGATTGGTTTTATTTTCCGCTTTTGTTCTTAAAGATGAACCCGCCTGATGAACTGATTCTTTAAATGGACGATTTTCTAATACTTCTCCTGCGACTTGCATTCCTGTTTGAGATGCTTGTCGACCAAGTGCTTTAGGTCCTTGTTTAATAAGTGGCATAGCAAATCGAAAGAGACCTCGAAATAATCCCCCTAATCCATGTCCACGCTGATAAACTGGTCCAGCAAAATAAGGGATGCCTCTACCATGAAGTGGAACTTTAATTTTCACGAGTGTTGTTGAAAGTGAAGTGTTATTGTCAATGTCTCGGATGCGAATGAGATATTTCGTCCTGCATGATCCTTTAGTAGTACGTACATTTCAATTGTCTTACTTAAAGGAAAATAATGTGCATTTTGAAATGTTATTGTCTGTACTTTACCGTGATTGGTATCAGACATGGCTACATACGGAGTAAGGGTGCTTTGTATCACCTACAAATTGAGGTTATATAAGGTCAGTGTATACAAATACTTGGTGTGGATACCCAATGTCAATGTAAGGCTGTTTTGTGCTCCTTTTGATTTTAATAGATTAATACCAGGTTCAAAAACTAATTGTAAAGCAAGTATGGGTGAAAGATAAGGTGATTTAATGTTTGCATTCGTTTTAATAGTAACAGTATTTGAAAAATCAAAGTAAATTAAGCTTGGAGTGATTTATTTAAAACCTCTATCAATGACGGAATAGAAGAATAATATCCTGGCGATATTATATATTTTACATTATCACCATCTACAGTTTCATACCACATACTATTTTGATCTTCAATTACATTACAGCAAGTTAAGGGGATATGATTTTCACTAAGTCTTACCATCCATGATGAATTATTACGATGAATACGATGATTTAAGATATTTAAAAAAATGTGGTGGATGATTATTGCTATGTTTTTGTACTAGCATTCGAACTAAGTGTAATGTAAAAACTATCATCCGTACGTTCCGAAATCATTTCTTCCGCTTAAAGTGAAGTGTAATGTTTGAAGTACCTAATTGAAATGGCAAGTTTTCTCCCTGTTCATGTTTTAAATCCACATGTAGGGTATTAAAATATTTCTTTTCTACTTTAACATAGTGTGGACGATCAAATACAAAATAATGCATTTTACCATATTGATATTCAAAGATACTCATTTTACGAAGGAGTTTACCTAGGATAGGTTGATCTTTTACAATGTCAAGACAAACATTAATTTCAGTAGGAATATTATCATCGAGCTTACATTGAAATGGTCCACTAACATTGATAAACATCTTTTCGTTTTTCTGATTCTAGTTGAAAATGTACTCCAACTATGTGTACATGTGGATTATTTGAGAATCCTAACAAATTTCATAAACCACCAGTCATTCCCACAACATACAGTTTTCTGTAATCTCGTTTATATTTCATGGAAAGTTGATTTTTATCTTTATTATAGTAAAATGAAAAAATATCTTTTTCAGTAGTATTAGCATGATGTTAAATTTGAATATTTTCAATTGTAACGGAAGTATCATCACTTTCTGCATGAATTATTTTATTATCAATACTAATTTGTAATACTCGATCAAGTTGTAAGTCTTCTAAAATAGACTTTCCTTGATTTGGTGTAATATGCTTTGTGATAAGAAGGAATGACGAAACAATATGTGAAATATAATCATAATATCCAGGATAAAAATTTACTTCATAACGCATTTCGCTTTTACCACTAATATGAACAACTACTTGTTCTTCCTTTCGAATATTATAAAAACTCCATGGTATGCAAACACTACTTAACCCTACCACCCAGTTTCCCTGTAAATGAAAGAGTTGAGAAAATTTTGTGGTATAAAGATGAAGTCTTATTTTTAAAAATATTATTACACACATGCAAACACTACTTAACCCTACCACCCAGTTTCCCTGTAAATGAATGGGTTGAGAAAATTTTGTGGTATAAAGATGAAGTCTTATTTTCAAAAATATTATTACACACATTTGATGGTAATGTCACGTAAAATTCATCTTGTTGTTCAGAAGACATCATCATGATGACTGAACAAATTTCTGTTTAACCCATGAATTCATACTAGTCGGATACCCTAGCCATTTCACATATATCCAACCCTTTCTACGTTTTAATGCATTTTCAATTAAAAATGTTTTATCTTTTCCCACAACCACCGCTTGCAATTCTTATGTGTAAAAGATTTTTTTGACGGGGTCTCCATTCCAATCTTTAATTTTGTATGTTAGCGGTGTACTCTGAATACAACGATCTACTATAAATATTTCCCGAGACCATTTTGGTAAATACCCTATTTCTAATTTATGTTTATATTTACTAATACGGACATAACCACGCTTTGGAAATTTACATTTACTTTGAAGGCGATTTCGTTTTCCATATAATGTTTGCCATATTTGATTTGTATTATCTTCATAATTCTCTATAGGAGCAATTTTAATTGTGGAACGTACAGTTTAATTGTAACTAGGTACTAGATCGTCAAAAGCAATAATGTAATGATAAGTGTTTTCAGAAGTAAAGTACTTGTAAACTTTTTGTTTTAAAGTTCGAATAAACCTATCTATGATTGCAGCCTTCATTTCTGAATGCACACTATAATGATTAATATGACACTTTTCGAAAACAAGTTTTGCATGTTGATTATAAAATTCCGTTCCTAAATCAGTTTGACAATGTAGTAGAGGCGTACGATTCCTACTTAAAATTCTTTCAATTTCTCTAGCTTTAACTGCACCTGTTTCATTTTTTACTGGAATGCAAGTTGCAAATCTACTAAATGCATCTACACAACATAAAATATATTTATAGACATCATTTTATGTTTCTACGTTTTGCATATCTGCTAAATCCATTTGTAATAATTCATTTTTCACCGCTTACATAATATTGTTTCCGTAGAAAATTTTTACGAACAGAAGCATATAGAGTATATGTATCTTGTGAAGCTACCCACTTCTTAATTTACTTTCTTTGTAAACCTGTCTTTCGTTCTAATTTAGAAATACTTCCGAGAGATGTTGGATCTGACTATGTACAAGTGTATAATGCAGCTTTGATAGTGACATACTTAAAACTTGTAGTGTTCATAATTTTTAAAATATTTCTAAAAATATTATTCATACGTTTACTACATTTTTTCTTTCGGAAAATAATATTTTTCGTCCTCAGCTTCTTTTCCTTTTGAGAAATGAAAGGAAGAATACTACTAACAACACCAGCACCAAATTGCAAGTTGATTATTTCATTAGGAACATTAATATCTCGAAGAAATTACTTAAACACATCAAGCCCTACAGGATTTTTGACGTACGTTTTCGAATAAAGTCATGTATGAGATCAATAATATTTGATCCTGGGAGTACGTTATTATCAATGCTTACGGCACGACTCTGATCCCAACTGATACGATTTGAACTGAGCAATAGATTTAATAACGTTGATTCGTATTTCGTACACTAACGTTTTCGGTATTGATTCTAGAATTAATGAAAATAAAGGTAATGATTTTGTATTACTTCCTTCCTGATCAAAAAGGTGTATTGCGATAGACTTTTGAGCTGAGGGAGTATGTTCCAAGTATCGATGTAGTGCTTGTTGATATAATTTCCATTTTTGTTTTATTGAAAGATCAGTACGATTTAAAATATCAGGCATTTCATGATCTAAACGTTCGTGATGAGAAACGCTAGATTTCATTGAAGAAACAAGTTGACTAGACGCATCTTCATGTATGAGTATCATTTCTTGAAATTGTGAGTGAGATATGTTAACTTCCAAATAAATTTCCAGCCACAGCCTATAAAGGTCCTACTAATAAAGGTAATAATGCTCCACTCATTTGCAATAATATTTTATGTTTACTTGTTAAACTTGTACGCTTAATAGAGAGAGCACGTAACGTCTTTTTATGACGACGTAGTCTTTGTTTCTGATTACGATAGAGTTTTATGTTACCCTTTAAAAGGTTTTTACCAAGTTGAGCAACAGTTCGTATTAAGTTACCAGATGCATGTTGAAGTAATATTTTACGCTTTTTTCCCTTACACTTACAAAGAGCACAGAGCTCATTATAATGATGTTTTAAATTTGACATCCTAATAACAACTAGAGAGAAATTGAGGTATTCTCATGCTCTTCATGTGTGTACACATACAGAGTTGTCTGGAAAAATATTTGTTCTAATTCGCAAAGCATCATGGATTTTTTGTGTTAAATCAAAATGTTAATATGAATGTGGTTTAGCAGTAGCTTTTTTAAAAAGCTTTACAACACCCTTACTATGATAGGGCATAATTTGACGTGCTAAATACTGAATTTGTAATTTATCTCGTGGATTTTTAAAAATTACGATACAGTGACTATTTGAAGAAATATCTTGAGAATGTTTAACTTTAAGAAATAAGTTTTGAACTATAAAGATAATGGATACGTTTTTATGATGTTAATATCTTGTAAACAAATTACTATCGTATCCATTTATTTCATTCATTCAATCGTCTTAAATAATTAAAGAGTTGGACTGAATTTTAAAATTATTCAGATCTGGTATTCCTTTAACAAAACGAATGTTGGAAGATTTAGTACTACCGCAACATAGCACCAAACAATTTCTTTGAAGTGGGTACTGAATACTCTATCCCTATATTGTAGCAATTAAAACGGTAAGACAGTGTGTCAAAGTCATCTTTGTCATTTACACCTTTCAGTTTTTGATTAGTATTTACAATTTTATGTGTCTTGTGTTCAGGTCTACTTACAATTTTGTACCCAGGTAACCTTCTGATCGTATTTGGGTTACTTACAATTTTCTTTTCATATTTTTCTTTCAGTAAATTATAGAAATGATCAAAATCAATGACAATACAATCAATATAATCCCTAATAATATGTCTCTCCTCACACATTTCGCATTGATACTCACACCTATGTTTATATTGACGAGAAAAGGTAGTAAGACAATCCGGACAATACCTCCTTTTACTCATAAAGGATTTTATACAGGAAATGACTACAAAGTGCTGGTCTTCATAAAAGGGAAATAGCTTTTTACTAGAAATAGCACTCTGCCCACGATACCATATAGTACAATCTCTTGTCATTGGACTGCGTATTTATATAACAATTTGGTACCCATCCCCAAAATGAGCTTGGAACTTGTCCAACTCCTCAATACCCCCTCCATTTTTCCCTTTCAAGTCAACACCAGCAGCACCACATATCTCTTTACCTTTGGAGTGTTACACATGTAGTGTGTCTTAGCTCTTGTCTCACTTGCTCTACATAGAGCCAGACAAAGAGGGCGCGCGAGGCAATCATACTCCCCATCGCCAGGGAAGCTCGGAACGAGAATGATATATTTTTGTATGTACTCCTCCAGTAGGAGATACTTTTTATCATTATTTCGGCAGTGTCCACGTATCGGGTCCATAATATGACATTTGATCGTAATTCTTTCACCAAGAAGAAATACTTCGTTCGAGTTCAAAATATTTTCCAAAGTGGAAAGAATAAGCTCAACTGTCATATACGGACGTTTTCTCCAAAGAATATAAACGGGGAGTCGTTTGAACTGTCTATGGAAAAGCCAATGTAACTATATTGGTCCACATTCAGACAATACTTGTTCAAGCGAGAAAGTAAACAGGGCCTCAACATACTGTTCGAAGTTTAAAATTCTGCCCGGCCCTCGAACACCTATCGTAACATCTACTCCACGTTAAGTAAATCTAGTATATTCTCGATTACTAAGGGATATCTCTTCAAACTTATTTTCCCCAGTTGCATGCAGCTGCGGATAGGCATTCTCATTCACCCAATTACCCCATCTTCGCTTTCCATCCTAGTGATATCATTAAAAATATCCTCCTCTCCCTAAAAAATTAACAATTTCGTTGCATACATCATCTCCTCTCGGCGATATTTGCAAAACACTATGCGGTTGAGATTACATATCCACTCTCACAGAGCTGTCTAAATCCCCATTCATATTTTCCCTATCAACTCTGTGAAAATCTGCATGGCAAGTACTGGGAATATCAGCAGCTAAAGACGTACTTTGCATATTAGCAAGAGAAGTGGGAGGGAGAGTATGATTAGACCTAGAATTACTAGGAACAGGAGTTGGTGCTGCCATGAGCGCCGAGGAAGTGCAAGTACTAGGAATACGAACAGGTGGTGGTGGTGCTGGTTGTATGTGCGCATTCGAAGTACTATGAATAGAAATAGGTGTTCGTATGAGAATAGATTAAATGGAAATAGTTGGGGGACAAATTCCAGTGGTGGTACAATAAACGGTGGAATTGGTAAGTACACAAGTCAATGTGTTCGCTAAAGAGGTTGTGGTGGTAGTGCAAGCACTAGTACTAGTCACAAATGGAGCAGATTGGCTGGTAGCATTATCCATATTAGAAGGTGCAGTGAATGAGAAAGGAGAGGAGATCTACTGCGAGGAATGATACTCGGAGATTCATCTTCGTTTCCAAGAACATAGATCTCTGAATCACCACTCTACAGATGAGGTACTAAGCCTAAAAGCATAGCCACTATAGTACTCTCCCTCCTTCCACATCCACTGGATCTCCTAATATACAATAATGCTGCCATCCTAATCGTACAATTTCCTCTCTACTAACCCCCCCTATTCTTAAATTAATAAAATCCTCCTTGCTCTCACATTTGGCTAAAATGGCTTTCTACATGTTTACATAATCCTTAGATTGCTCACAAAGTATGTGAATGAAAGGAAACAGATTGCAGGATAATGGATAACATCCATTTGCTCCATAACTACATACCTCGCCCCATGTGCTCAGCATTCTCTCCCTATCACAATATCCTTTTTTAGCTTCTCCTCTCAAAATACTATCTACAGCATTCATAAGATTAGTCATAATGCTGAAATTATAAAAAAAACAATAAATTAGTATTATTCGTCCTTACCACAAACCAACTAATTCAATAAGAATAAATCATGACTGCCACATAGTAACAAATCTGTACAAAGAGTATGATCCAGTACTTTTAAATTTAGAGTTAATCTTCCTTTTTTCATATCCTCCTGCTCAACCTTCCTTCATAAAATATCAGATTCAGTTATAAAAAATGATATTGAACTAACATTCCTTTATTAAGATTCACATGAAAGAACATTTAATCCTGCCTGAAACAATGTTCGCATAGTATTCCCTTACAAATATCTCACATACGATGTCATAGAACTATTATTCATATGAAACAAGACTGAACCATCAATCCTTTATAAATATCTCACTTATAATATTCCATATAAAACAAGCTTAAGCATATATATATTTAAAATCCTACCGGAAAGAATAAGTCACTTACAATGACCCACTTGAAACAATGATGAACTAACATTAAATCTCACCATTGGATCAAACACATTTTCTTATAAAAATCTTACCATTGAACCCACCACATTATCCTACCTTTGGGCCAACACATTTTTTACCGTTGGGCCAATCATGTTTTTATTAAAATTTTACTGTTGGGCCAGCCACATTTTTAATTAAAATCTTACCATTGAGGCAATCACATTTTCTTACCTTTGGGCCACCACATTTTTTTACCGTTGGGCCAACCACATTTTCTTTTACTGTTGGGCCATCCACATTTTTTTACCGTTGAGCCAACCATATTTTTTATTAAAATTTTTTGTTGAGCCAACCACATTTTTTATTAAAATCTTAACATTTATTCATGCATATTTTAAAAAAATAAAGATCCATCATGAAAGATCTATTTACCTTAAATCAAGATTTCCTTTTTTCAGCAAAATTTGTACACAGTAATTTAAGAACTGTCTTCTTCAAATGGTCCAAATTGAAATCTGAAAAGAAAAAGTAAGTATTTATTATTATTATTATTCCCTATTCACATTTTATTTTTACACAGAGAAACTTCCTACATAATACTAACAAACATTCTTTGTACAACATCCTTGTGAGAAAGGGATATCCCACTAATATACACTAGATAACCGAACGATACAGTATGAATACCTTAACATTTACTCTTCACATTTAATTTTAATAAAATAAATCAAATTATCTTTAATTGAAGTTTTACTGAGCTAGAAGAAGAAGAAGAAGAAGGAACAGAACACAGTGTAGTGTTCACTTTCTTCTCCTTTTCATTTCCAATACCCTTAAAATATAAAAAGTTATTTAATCATTATACTATTATTTTAAAAAACAGTTTAATTGATTATGCTAAAGTCATTAAATTAATTTTCACTCTCGGTCATACACAGCTATAAATAAAACAAGTGATAATGTGAAATACTACAAAAGTTTGACTGAATAGCTAGAAAGTCAAAACTTGATAGAAAACCCCCCTATTCACCTCTGTGTGAAGTTTCTCTTGCCTACTTACGCAAATCGTAAGCAAGATGTTTCAAATAACAGCTCAGTCAAATCAGAAGCAAGGCAAGTGTGTTTGAAAATGAGCCCTTAGTTTATGAAGTCCTCTGAAATGCTTATTTTGAATACGACCCTCACTTTCATAACAAACATACATGCTTAAAGGACAAAATAAAACTTAACTATTCAACCAAATCACAAGTAAAAGACCCAATGCATGTGGTACTAACACTTGTTACCAATTGGATGTACTATGGATTTCCTTACTACAAGTGATAAGGAAATTTCAAAGGGGTTGTTCTAAAAACTTTAAGAGGTAAGGAATCCACTATAAAGTCTGGTAAAAGCACCGTTCCATACCGTTTAAATACTAACACATCTTATCCTCCAATTATATCAAAGATATCCTGAAAATATACTATGAATGCTTTTAAATAAAAAATATTTAGCTTTCATTAAAATTTCCTTCTCCTAACACTTTCAATATACACCTTGGCTGAGACCTTACTCAATCCTTTTCACCCTCAATCCTCGGCTTGAGCCTTAGATACCTAAAGGTCATAAATAAAAGAAATCAAATTCAAACCTTCACAGTAAAGTCTAAAGACCATAAATAAAAAGAAAAGAGAATTCCCGTACTATTCGATAGATCCTGACTTCGACCCCAGCGCCCGATCATCCTGACTTACGGTTTTTATCAGTTTCACTAGGCAAATGCCGGTGTGGCACCTTTAATATAGACCCTCTCCAAACACTTTCATGAATTCTTCCCCCTCCTCTATCCTCCGGTCTAAGTCATAGATGTCTAAAGGCCATAAATAAAAGAAATAAAATTAAATTCAAACTAAAGTCTATACGCCATAAATAAAAGAAAAGAGCATTCGCACAGCATTTGATAGATCATGCTCGCGATTGCCGGCGGTCGACCATCCTGAGGTTTCCACAGTCACATCAGGCAAAAGCCAGAATGGTGTCTTCATTATAAGCCCTGGCCGAAATCTTCCAGCATCCTTTCCCCTCCTCTATTCTCCGCCCTGAACCTTAGATGCCTAAAGGCCATAAATAAAAGAAATGAAATTCAAATTCAAACTAAAGTTTATACGCCATTAATAAAAGAAAAGAGCATTCGCATAGCATTTGATAGGTCTTGCGTAAGATTCTATGAGGTCGACCATCCTGAGGTTTTCCACGGTTTTTCCACAGTCACAACAGGCAAAAGCCATGATGGTGCCTTCAATATAAGCCCTGGCCGAAATCTTCCAGCATCCTTGCCCCTCCTCTATTCTTCACCTTGAGCCATAGATGCCTAAAGGCCATAAATTAAATAAATCAAATTAAATTCAAACTAAAGTCTATACGCCATAAATAAAATAAAAGAGCACTCGCATAGCATTTCATAAGTCGTGCTTGAGGTTCCATGAGGTCGACCATCCTGAGGTTTTCCACAGTCACACCAGGCAAAAGCAAGGATAGTGTCTTCAATATAAGCCCTGGTCGAAATCTTCCAGCATCCTCTCCTCTCCTCTATTCTCCGCCCTGAGCCTTAGATGCCTAATGGCCATAAATAAAAGAAATCAAATTCAAACTAAAGTCTATATGCCATAAATAAAAGAAAAGAGCATTCGCATAGCACTTGATAGGTCGTGCGTGCGATTCCCAGCGGTCGACCATCCTGAGGTTTTCCACGGTTTTTCCACAGTCACAACAGGCAAAAGCCAGGATGATGTCTTCAATATAAACCCTGGCCGAAATCTTCCAGCATCCTTACCCCTCCTCTATTCTCCGCCCTTAGCCATAGATGCCTTAACGCCATAAATAAAAGAAATCAAATTCAAATTCAAACCAAAGTTTATACACCGTTAATACAGAAAAGATCATTCTCGTAGCATTTGATAGATCGTGGGTACGATTCCCAGCAACCGACCACCCTGAGGTTTTTCCACAGTAACACCAGGCAAAAGCCAGGATGGTGCCTTCTATATAAGCCCTAACCAAAACCTTCCACCATTCTTTTCCCCGTCCTCTATCCTCCAGCCTGAGACATAGATGCCTAAAGGCCATAAATAAAAAATCAAATTCAAACTAAAGTCTATATGCCATAAATAAAAGAGCATTCGCATAGCATTTGATAGGTCGTGGGTCCGATTCCCTGCGGCCGACCATCCTGAGATTTTCCACTCACACCAGGCAAATGCTAGGATGGTGCCTTCTATATAAGGCCTAACCGAAACCTTCCACCATCCTTTCCCCCTTCTCTATCCTTCGGCCTGGGCCATAGATGCCTAAAGGCCATAAATAAAGAAATGAAAGTCAAATCAAACTACCACTCTAAAGTCCAGCAAAAGCACTATTCGAAATCTTTTAAAATGCTAAGACAAAAGGTTTATGAGGTCACCTTAAAGCCTATTTTTTAAAAAGATAAAAATTATTTACCTTTGATTGAAATTTCCTTCAACAATCACCACACAATAAAATTTGACGTCAGGAAATTATAAAAAAGCTAGCGAAGTCCAAAATACTCTCACAGTATGATATAACAAGTTCAATCTTACACCAAAGAATGAAAATTCAACCGATCAACTTAACATTATATAGGAATCTCTTATCTGCACACTACGCATGCTCCATAGAGAAACTAAAAACTTTCCCCCTATGTATCATGTAAAAATAACGAATGACGTAGATCGAACGCAAAACATTTTAGTCATTAATTCACATGACCTCTATATCTTCATACAAACAATGATTCAACATTTGGGATTCACGTATGATACATCTAGAACGCTTAAGCAAGCGTTTTGTCATCAGGAAAAGTGACCTCTTTCCAAACTATGATAACACCTCACAATATGTACATATCTTACCCGCTATTTACTAGTTTCTGTACACTTCATTCAACATAACAAATCAGTCATGAAACTGAATTAGACAGTCACTTCAATATCAAAAAGATGCTTTCAAACGTCAGAGGATGAGTAAACAATAATAATGAAATCCCTTCAATGTTGGTCTGAACTAAATACATAGTAGAAAGTAACATACACTGCTGATAATCAATATATTTTAACTTCTTTAACAGATAGCCATTCTAGTATGACAAGTGACTAATACATAGAGGTCATATACACGTTCTTATTATCTTCTTGTCTATAAGGAAGTACAAATTATAAACCTTCATTCAAAACAAGTGACCCACTTAGAGCATACAGTAAGAAGTATAAGGATAATATTCTTATCTGCTTATCGTTCAAACACAAAAAAAGATTAGATTCGTCTCTGGAAAATCAGAGAAAGAATTTAGTCTCCTTTCTATATTTATGGTGTTAAGAGCGTGTTCGCTGTTTCTCCGCATACACGTTTTAGATGAATAAAATAAAATTATCCTACATTCTTCCTCCAGGAATTCAAAATTAAGGTGAGTTTTTTTTAATCTATATTTTCTTTTCAATTTGAATTCCATACTTACAGTATACATCTTTTCTCTATAATTCAGTTACCAGACGAGTACTGAATTATTATTAATATTGTGCTATGGATGGGATCTACAAGGTTTCTAACAGGATTTTTCGGGTGGTCTGTGAATTTTCAGGACAGGATGTACAGTTTTCTATCGAGTAGGCTATAGGATTTCTACCAGGATTTTCAATTAAGAGGGTGTCCGAGAATTATAAGGACAGGACCTACAGTTTCTATCGAGCAAGCTAGAGGGTTTTCTATCAGGATTTCTTTTTCTAATCAAAATTCCCCCCGTAATTTTTTACAAACAGCCATCCCCCAAAGGATTTTCCTTTCGCGATTTTTTCCATCAAAATAAATGTGCCAACCTTGTATGACTCATCTAACAACACGTCTGTCAACAACTCAATGACGTCAAACGTCAATGAACTCACAACTGAGCTACGAACGTCTGATGACGTCACCGCGACCAACATGGGAAAGTAGTTGACACATGGAAAATAGCATTAGTGGCATGTCTCTCCTCCTTCCTAGCACTAACCACAATCTCAAAAAAAGCTAGTAAAAAAATGCCGTTTGATGGGCGTTACTTACATGAAAGCTATTTTTTTTTTATTTTTTTATTACTATACAATGATTCAAGTAACTGATTTCTGGGAGCAGCAAAATTCACACAAATGACAATAGCTTACAATTACACTCCCATATAAAGTTGTTCAAATTACTCATAGCCAAAATGTTTCAGAATTTGTAAGGTAATAAAAAGTCTTACTATTATTATTATTAGTAGTAGTAGTAGTAGTAGTATTGAACGCTGTTATCGGATTTGTGTATCTGCTGTGTTCTGTTAATAAATAAATAAATATTTGATCTCTCTGTTACTTCAAATGCCTAAAGTCAATTGCAATCCAGATCTCTGGGGGCGAATAGCGTGTATACGCTCGTTCTTTGAATACACCATTTACTTAAAATCTCTCACAACTATCTCTCTTTAGAATCTTTTAGTTTTTAACACTTAGTACAGTATTGAATTGCAGTGAGAAGCACTGGTATTTATAGAAAACGTGACCACAGAATAGAAGATTCTAAGATAATATTTATCTTACCTTAAAAGCAGTTGACAGCCCAGCAACTTTTATAACGATACCGTTGTCTACAGGCATTATAACGGTATCTATCAACGCTAACTTGGCATTATATATCACAGTGCTACATGCAAGATTAATTATTTTTGCCATTATCTCAAATCTCACTTCACTGAAAAGGACAATTGATAAAGTTTTCATAAAACAGATATAATGTAGATAGCGCAATGCAATTTTATTAAGTTTTAAATGTTCTTAAAGTTAATGGTGTAACGTTAAGAAAATTTTGGAGGGTGTCATTTCTAAACAAGGCTCACAAGGGAGAGTCACGATATGTTGTCACTGAAATCCTAATCAAACATAGTACATCTAATAAAGAACGGTGAGATATGGAGAAAACTAAAATCTCAGGTGCAATGGATAAGGGGAGCGGAGCTGGGGAAGGCGAAACCTCGAAATTCACAGAAGTTAAATAAAGGATAAATCCACAGTATTCAGAATAAAAGACGGAGTTTTCCGGATGTGATTTCTGGGATCAAAACAAGTAAAAATGCTCTTTCGAACGGATGAAATTTTGCTTAGTTTTGGAGACACAGCGTTTCCCCCCTTTGAGTCCAAAATCGACGCCTAGTAATGGGAGGAAATCAATCATTCTTAATAAGTCAGAAATGAGTCATTGAATAAAAATTCCATTTCCTGAATTTTTTTTTGTAGCAACATGCTGGACATCAGGAGTGAAAACACGATGTCGCCACTTTGTCAGTGCTGCCAACTAGGTACAAAGTTTATTTTTTCAAATGGCACTACATCGTGTTATGGGATATTTTACATTGCCTAGTGATGATAACAACACTTAAAGCACACACCACAGTGTTGCAAACTACTGATAAGACAGAGAGGTTGTTGCAATCATATGCAAACTACAGGGCACCTCATCTGAAGCTTGGTTAATCCACTTCTTTGAAATAATAATAATAGCAATACTTTTTTTCCTTATATTGGAATAGTTCAAAACAGGTAATATTTATTTATATCCCAGTCTGTTAATTAATGGCAGCCATTTTTCAGCAGTTTACAAAAGTAATACCTCCGTACTTGTTAATCATAGGACATTCAAACAGAAACGATTTTCCCCCTTTAAATCTCCTTGATAATTTTAGTTCTCTGCATGATAAGCCTAAAACGTAACTGAAGTTATAAAAATGGTATTATATCCCCAAGTTACAAATGAGACTAAAGTGTCGAGACTCGAGACCGAGCTTTACGATCGACACCCAGACCAAGACCAAGATCGGAATGTTCAGATCGAGACGAGACTGTACTAAAAAATTCGAGACGAGAAGAAGACTGATGTCAGTCTCATCTCGTCTCGATATAATCCCTAATGGAGATATCACCAAACTTTAAGCTGCTAAGGAATATAGGGAGCGAAGTTAGGGAAGAGGAAGCATTGAATGGCGGTAAAATTAGAGAAAGGCAAGAATGACGGTGAAAGTGAATATCTTGCAAAGAGGAAAAGAAAGACAACCAAAAGGAACATTCCAGCCATATGAAGGACATCAAGGACTAGGAAAGACCATAAACAGCGTTGCCATCTGGAACGCAGTGTTGCCAGCTCTACAGAAAGTTGAAATATCGTATATAGCACAAGATAGCAATTCAGGCACAAGAAAAAGGAATAAGTAACACAAAAGACAGTAGGGAAGACTTTTTAAATTTTATTTGGGGGCCCCACCTTCCACTCATGCCTCTAAGCACAGATTAAGTTGTGCACTTTTGGGGGCGTGCAACGCGTACATCTTAATACTTCTTAACCTGAGGCAGGCTTGTCCCTAGGGATTGTTGCATTGTCGGGATTCCGGCATTCCAAGAATCCCCTGTGTTCCTTCTGACGAGACAGCTAGTGTTGCGGGACGGTCTTGGGCCAGGCATCCAAGAGTAATTCTAGTCTTGGTTCCTAGTTGGAACTTAATGCTGGGGGAGTCCCTATCTACCTGTATACTTGATTTTACAAAACGAACATACAAACACATTTAGGTGACACAAACATCACAGGACAACACAACGCATAACTTGAGTGGCTTCTTCTTTTCATCTGGTCGTTTCTCTCCTGCAAAGATATAAGAAAAATAAAGCAAATGATTAGTAGTCTTCTTCTTCTTCTTTTCCCTTTTTGGCTTGTCTCACTAGTCATCGCAGGAGAACTTATTCTTCTTTCTTCTATTTAGTGACTCTGTTGTTTCCTCTGGTTGTTAAATTGTTTCATTTCCTTCTTTCATTCACTCTTCACTGACTCACTCATGGGATTGTCTTCTTCTAATGGAGAGTAGATGCGGTTTCCGCAGCCACACGCCTTAATATTTTCACTTCACATTCGCACGCACTCACGATATTAATTTCAGCTGGTTCCCATCACCACACATTCACTATTCAACAACACCTATACAGCGTCTGTTGTTGCGGTTCCAGCAACGCATTGATTTGCTACTAGTTTCCAGCAGCTCACAAATATTCCAATTTATCAAGTCTTTTACTTTGTGCACATATTATTTTTCTTTGTTTTATGTCAGACATGTTGTTCTGGTTCGTGGTTGTCTCGATTAGCGGACGATGCGGTTGTCGCGGTCACCACTCACCAGGGATTTTGGTTGACGTCGCGCCCTTAGACCCAGATCTCCTTCCGCAAATCTCTTCCTGTGATAGGATGACACTTTTGTCGCTACCTCCCGGAGGATTGCCACTATCTCTCGATTTCGCAGAGCTTCTGCGACTGTCCTGTCCCCCCAGAAGTGCTCGTTGTTCTTCCACTAGTTGGGCTGTTTCTCGGCATCTTAATAGCACATGATCTGGGGTTGAAACCACACCACAGACGCGGCACAGGTTATCCTCGACGAGTCCAAGATCCCTCAGCCTCTGCCTGTACGGGCCGTGACCAGTTATTAGATGTAGTAGGCTTCCGTCTATTTCCAACTGCATCTTCATCCTCTCAGCCACGTCTGGAAGGATACTATCAGTTCCTCTTGCTTTAGGAATGTTATTCCATAATGTTTCCCCGCATTGGTCAGAATCTTTTGTATTTCGCCTCTGTTTTCCGCTTGTTGATGTATTATCTGCTGTATCCTGTCTTGCCTTCCTTTTTTGAGCCAGTGCGCGGCGCCCATTCTTTTGATTTGCAGGTACATGGGCATGGACGCGGTCGCGATTCGGAGTGCCTCCACCGGAGTGGTTCTGTACGCTCCTGTCAGTCTGAGTAGTTACAGTCTTTGTGCTCTGTTTATGATGGTTGTTTCACATCATCCATCCGGTGGCTCCAGACGCTGGCGGGATATAGTAGGGAAGACTGTGGACAGATGCGTAAAAAGGATGAACCATAGTCGTACGTGAATAGCGCACGTGAAGGAAGGTAAAGCTTGTTTCTGATTTGCCGCAGTCTCACCAGGCGAATGCCAGAATGGTACGGTCACGCGGGCCAGAACCGCTTCCTTCCCCTGTACTAATCTCACCTGAAGAGCCCCTGTGACCTCGCAGTTGGAGACCCAAACCCCACACTGCTCTTTCATGAAACAAAAGAAAAACAAAACGACTGAAACAAAAAGACCCCCGTACTTGCCGCTGCAATTTAAACAAGACCAGGTGACGTGGTACTACAAAATACTAGAGGTACGGTGTAATGTGCCGATGCTATGGGCCACAGGGAACGCGAGTAGATAGGGCGCAGAAATTGTGGGACGTATAGGATCGAGAGGGAGTCAGTGCTTGTGGTGGTAGGAGTAAGCGCGAGCGAATACTAGTGTTTCTGAGTGTCAGCACTCGACCACGAAGGTCAAATAGTGTCATTGGACACAGAGTGCGGTGGTACTATGGAGGATGCTATGTAAAAAGTTGCGGGTAGTTGTTTTAATGAAATATTAGCAAACGTACGACGCAACAGGTCAATTGATCTGCTATGGTTCATACTTGGAATAGGAGAAGGGAGGGATTTGAACGTAGATATGGCATGAATATTGTGAGAAGTGAGGGCCAGATATTGAAGTGGTTCTGTGTATTTTGTAGGGAAGGAGAGTGTGATTTACTAGCCGGCCGGGTGGTCGTGCGGTCTGTGGCAGTAGGCCAACGGCTCGAAGGTCCCGAGTTCGAATCCCAGAAGGGGCATAGGTGTGGATTTTAATAGCTAAGGAGCGAATCGTGACGGGCCGAAGTCTAAAGCTACTAGATTGGCCCATATAAAAATAAAGTTTAATAAAGGTTTTTGCTATTTACTAGGCGCATCATATGTGTACAGAATGCGACATCTGTGGTTGCTAGATTATTAGTGGATGTGTTTGGTATCTCGCAGGAAACTCCCAACGCAGGAGGAACGTCTTGTTGCAGAACAGATTGAAACGCAGCTGTGTAACGAAGTTGTTGTGGATGAGTTTAACACACTAATGATAGACGGCGATTGCGTAGATGATGAGGACATTGAAAGTGATTTCGGTAATTATACAGCTTTAGCAGGAGGAACGACGTTGCTGCAGGAACGAAGTCCACAAGTCGTTAAGCACCACGAAAGCAGTAATTTGTTATCTTCTGCCCCATCACCACCAAAGAAACCGTTCACAAATTCCCGGATAATACTTGGCCGATGCATACAAGATCTGGACCAAGCAGCCCAAAGGATCGGAACCTCCCCAGATGAGTCCTCCTGGATTAGCGACTGATCTGTCACCACGCCTGATAATCACTTCCGTTATGGTAAAAAAACGCAAAATGAAAAATAAGAGTCTTGCAAAAAAAATTGAAAAAAGACACACAGAACAACTTGCAGACTCCGGCATTCCTTACAAATGGGCCTTAATAATGCTGTATGTAAGCATTTCATCGCAATGAGACAACGTAATGCAATTACTCATGACTGCACAATACGCATCTGGGCCATGAATATTAGGAAAGAAATTGATCCACACAACACCTTACCATTCAAAGTGTCCAGATCATGGGGCACGGGCTTCAAATGAAAACACAAAATAGTTTCGCACAATATTACACATAAAGTTAGTGCGCGAGTCCACGTTGATGCCGCTGCTGTTCAAACAACCGTCGCAGACTTTGTTCATGAGATCCAGTCTTTCATTGTACAGCACGAGTAGATTCAAGAGCAGGTACTTAATACAGATCAGTCCAAATTTCATAAGGAGTTCCATTCTGGCAGAACACTTGCCATGCAGGGCTGCAACCCAAATTTTGGTGCGATGGGTCCAATAGCCGCATCATCGCATACATATATGCCGGTGATTGGAATGGATGGCACACTGCTTTCTCATATGTATGTTCTTGTTGTGGAGCCCAGTGGTCACTTTCCAGCGAGCATAGCCGCTGAATTCCCTAAGGTGAAAACAGATGCAACTAGATAAGCGAATATAACCAAATGCGATATGCAAATCTTCACACTATGTTTTCTTTAGAATTGGTTTTGTTAAATATTAAGAACTACCTACCTTTGTCCCCCACCACCACCAATGCATAAATGCTGCACAAGTGGATCCACCTTGCGTTCTTCAAATATGGCTACTCGAGTGAACATCCCGGGCAATTCCAAACAACTTCCGAATATTGCTTCGAAACAGGACTTAAGAGGAATGCTGCAGGGATGCGTGTGACCAGCTCACTTTCATCCGCTGTCGTAATTGCGAGAAATGTTTGTGTGTTGACCATGCAATTTATTCGTGACCTTCATGTCAAGTGCAGCTAAAGTACAACGGGTAAGTACTGTTCTCTATTGTTTTCTCTATTTGTATTTACCCGCGTCCGGTATTCAGGCACGACTATCATTCACCCATTTCACGCATGTGTCTACAGCCTTCCCTATTGTATTTTGTGTTACTTATTCCTTTTTCTTGCGCCTGAATTACTATCTTGTGCTATATACAATATCTCAACTTTCTGTAGAGCTGGCAACACTGCGTTCCAGATGGTAACGCTGTTTATGGTCTTTCCTAGTCCTTGATGTCCTTCTTATGGTTGGTATGTTCCTTTTGGTTATCTTTCTTTCCCTCTTTGCAAGATATTCACTTTCACCGTCATGCTTGCCTTTCTCTAATTTTACCGCTATTCAATGTTTCCTCTTCCCTAACTCCGCTTCCTATGGTCCTTAGAAGCTTACACTTTGATGATCTCCATATCTTTTCATGTCGTATGTTTGCATTGGATTTACGCTACAACCATATGGTCCTTTACTTGCAAGAAATCTTGTTTTACCCGTGACGATAAAATTATTTGTATTGGTGGTAAAAACAGCACTATAGTGTATTACTCGTTTTAAAACCAAGTACGGGAATTACATACGTGAAATAAGCAGATACTTCAATATGTATTACTTTATCATTTTAACGTAGAATCAGAGAGTGTATTTAGTGACACTACGCTGGAAAGATGTCCAACCTAGCACCAATACACATGTAGTCAGTGTATGTGAAAAGCTGTCCCATGAGAAAGAGTTAAGCAATAGAGTTTAGAAAGTGAAATGCATATTAATTAAATTAAGATATACTGGCATTCCTCTACTAAACACAATACAGCAGCAGTAAGTAATAATAAGTAGATACTTACATGACCAAATGCAGCACTACAAGTAATGCGTTTTAATTCGTCTTAGCTTGTTCGTACAAAGTTCATTTCACGACACTATTGATGAATCGTAATATATAAGAGTGACGTAGTAGACTCATGGTATCTACATACAGAAGAACACGATAACCAACTGGATAGAGTTAGTAATCCTAAACAGGACATAGAATATAAACTTTATAGGTTTTAAAACATTATTTGAATTAGGAACTTAAGGAAAAGTTATAGTATCAACATTTCATGAGGAATATATAACAGGCCAGCCTAGAGCCTTCCTTATAAGTATCACATATTCGCTCCGAAAAGTGGCCACCTCTTCCTACTTGACCTCAACTGGAGTCAGGACTCTCGCCTAACCCCCGACTTGGGCTGGCGTCGGTATACCTAAACCTTGCTAACTTAAACTGGAGTTAGTATCCGTGCTCTAGACACTTTCCTCTCCGAAATCCCAAAGTCAAAAAATATCGCTACAATAGAAGTTATCCACAAGTCAAGTCATTACAGAGCCCGCGTTCGGGACACTCTATTTAATAACTGTAAAAAGTCAATGTATGTTATATAGTATTAAAACTTTTTATAATAAACTGGTGTCGGTAAAAACGTCAATAAGTGTTGCTCTATTATTTCATAAATTAACCACTATAATAAACAATCTGTCGTCAAAGGGACTCTACCTGATTCAATCGTATATCTAAAATCTGTGCTACCACGTCATATACGATCATTTCGCTAACAGTACTACTATAATAGGGTTTTATAAAACCCAAACACAACATAACATTACGATATTGAATTCAGCGAATGCAAATTACACAACGTGCGAATATCCAAACTTTAATATTCTACAGTGTACAAAATA
This sequence comes from Lepisma saccharinum, assembly GCA_022664845.1. NCBI lineage: Eukaryota > Metazoa > Arthropoda > Insecta > Zygentoma > Lepismatidae > Lepisma > Lepisma saccharinum. The sequence continues at coordinate 44,076 of JAGDQP010010847.1, forward strand.
CACTGCAGAAACAACTATTTCAGGAAGTGGACGTAAAATTCGAATAACCATCATATACTTCAACGTGGACTTCTGCAACCTCTTGCAGTTAATTTTCAACTTGCTAACCGTCTTCGGGACGAGCTCAGCGAGATAGACATGAAACTAGCCTTCAAAATTCGTGTAAGCCTGGAAAAGTCGAGTACACTTCATTTGAGTGCCATATTGCCCGACTAGAACATCACTCACATGTTCCATCAGATTGATTTCCAATTACCTGCATGGCTACTTCATTAAGATATTCTAAGCAGGGCTAAAAGTGTGTCACTCTTGGTGACCCGGCATTACCGGCCATAGGTGACCCGACAACCCGATTCAATACTTGACCCGATTGATCCTATCTTGACCCGATTAACTTTCATGCCTTGGGAGTAACAAAACCGGTCCCGATCACACGTGAAATAACACTGTTCAAACCCAATTGAGGCTGAGCAATGAATGCATCTCCAATCGCCTCCATTAAGAAACATCCTGAAAATGTTGAGCATTCCTGCATCGACGGATATATTTATCCCTGCGTTCATCTCATGAGATACCAGACGAAACCATTACGGTTTTACAACCATATGTATTCCTTTCCCGATTAACAGAAGGATCATAAATTCTAGTTATATCCACTACAATACACACTTGGAATCTCAGTACAATAGAAATAGGGGAAACTTGTCTGTAGGAAATATTGAACTACATTGCTCTTCAGTCTATGTGACAAGGAGCCTCACCCACTTCTGAAACTCCCTTTCTTTTGAGATAAAGAATAATTGACGCACACAGTGCTCATTGCCTAGCAATATTGACGCACATACGGCAGATTCCTTCATATTCTTCACTTCTGGGACGGAGACACAAAAAGGGTAGGATAATCCGAGGAACAAAGAGAAACCTTTATTACAGCACAGAAAGGAATATAAAAAAATATTAACTGTAACTTAAATAAAAAATTCACATAACACTGTGACTGTAACAAAAATATACAGTACCAAAAATTAGTCCTTCGGATGTTGTACTAAATCACTGTACTTTGAATGAATATCTTCACTGGAAAAATCTATCATGTTCTTTGGTTTCAAAATAAGCATTCGTGAGTACGTGGATGCTTCCTTCACTTTCATGTCAAGACAACCACAGTGGACTAACAGTCGGACATCACGAGGTCGGGTGTGAGGAAGTCTACTGTAGCGAAATTCATACCAGGCTTCCTGATGCCCCCGAAACGGATAATTGCAGGTTGTTGGAAATAGCGAGGTTGTTTACTCCATGCATAAAATTTAAGACAATACTCAATGACAATACGAATAGCCCAACACATTTCCGGGCTGTAACTTTAGGAAGCTGATTGTCTCCTTTGAAATTGGTTTCTCAGTACAAAATTCACAGAAGTAATGGTACATACTTCCCTGTCATTAATAAGGGCCACGCAAGGTCGACTGCGGCCGGCCCCGTCCACGGGTTGCGGATAGTGGATTTTGCCTCAGGTATGGGGGTCAGCTGCGAAATAAGCGGAAAACTTGACGAATAAGCAGCCGTGAACAATTTGGCTAAAGAAGCCAACCCCGACAGAAAATACTGCTGCCTTGTAGTATGTAGAGGAGCTTACAAAGTCTAGGGGAAGAACATCCCGACAAAAAAAACTTGGTAATCCAGATTTGGGGTTGTGTATAAAACTAACAACCTCATTACGTAATAAAAGAAAATGTTCAGAAACTAATGCGAGAGCCTCGGATAAAAAAGGATCAAGTGGGTACAGAACTAGTCAGCAGAAAGATGACGCTATATTGGCGAAATGGAATGTACAATCGATGCTAACGATGGAAGAAATCGCCCAAGAAACAGTCAAAAGAATATGTGTAACGGCACTGCAAGAGATAAGACAGAACGAAAATGGAAAGGTCGATAAGGACGATTATACTGTCTCCTAGTGCGGAACACAAGAAGCAATAGGACAATACGGAACAGGATTCATTGCATCCATGACAATAAGAAGTAAAGTCATAAAATTTGAGCGGATATGTGAAAGAATAGGTATACTGAGAATTAAAGAGAAATTTAGAAATATTTCGATTAATACAGTACACGCTCCTATGGACGAGAAAGACATTGCAGTAAAGGAACATTTCTATGATAAATTGAAAAAAAAAACAACATAAAAAACACCAAACCTTGACACTATAGTTATAGTAGAAGATTTCAACGCCTAAGTCGGAACATAAGATGGGAATATAGAAGTTGCAGGGAAACATTCCTTGCATACACAAAGCAGTGAAAACGAAAACCTTCTGATACAGTTTACAATGAGAAATAAACTAATTATAAAAAGTACATGGTATCAACATAAGATAATACACCTACGGAGATAGCAAGTTAGCTTGCTGCAATTTACATTTGAATTCCCATCGAATTACAATAATTGCCAAGAATCGCAAGAATACAGTAAGAGTGCAGTGATTTAACTTCACAAATCTATAGAAATCCTTTTCCACTGCAATTTTCTTGTGAGCTGTACAATTCCTTTCTCTTTCTTGTTAGTTGCAAGATAACCTTGCTGCAGTTTAGAAGCGCTTCACGTTAACTAGGCTTGTTGCTGCATAATTACTACGCAGTTTTGCAGCAATTTTATGAGACTTGCTGAGCAATTTTGCTGCAATTGTGTGATATCCGGGTAGAAATCTGATCATCACCAGATGGAGACACAGTAAATCTAATAGATCATATACTAAATAATCAACGATATTCATCGTCGGTATGAGATGTTACATAGAGGTCCGAGTTGAATCGAAAGAAGACAATAAATCCGAAAAAACTGGTTTGTGAGAAATTAACAAAAACTGTATAACATTTTTCTTATTTATTGAAAGAATACACTTTTCTTTACTAAATATTTAGAACGTTCTTCTGATTCTTGAGTACTTCTCAAACAACTTCTAAGTATTTGTACTTACTTCTAAAATTAAAAATGTTTGTGGATTTATTTTCATCTTCCAACTGTTGAAAAAAAAATGTCTGAATGGTTATAGGAGGTGAGACATTGGAATGGAAAAATTGACCAGGAAATTAAGAAAAGGGCTACAGAAACCATTAAATGGAGGTTATTTACAAGAAATTTATTCGGAATGAACTCTAAAGTTACAAGTAAGTAATAAATCTGGATATGTTTTCTACTCCCAACTTACAGACATTTCGCTTTAGGAATGGGCAGAACACTGTTTTGCCGTAACACTGATTGCAGTAGTTTCTATATGCAAATATCTTTAACAATATAAGATTAGAATAACTTATTTAAATACAAGTAATTTATTCCCAACTGTGGAAACACAGTGTAAAAGCCCCATTTTAGACTAACTTATTTACCTCTACCCTGTTATGTATGCAGTCGAGTGATGGACTGAGAACTTTGTAACTGATGGACTAAGAAGATTGACTAAATACTTGTATTACAGAAAAGATTAGAACTTTGGCATTAGTTTCAGTTGATAATATTCCGTAATTAAAGTCAGCAGATGGAGAAAGTAAACATAGTGACTGAGTTAGGGCTGAATTTCATGAAAGCTCAAACTGCTTCCATTTTCAGTGGATAGCCAATTGAAATAAGTGTTACTCTTACACGGTGTTAGAACATGCAACAAAACACATGTTTTCAATTGACTACTCATCCAAATTGCAAGCAAAGTAAGCTTTCATGAAAATCAACCCGAAACATACTAATGATGCTTAGAACGAATGTTGTTTATAGTGAGAATATCATACGACATGTTTATTTCTTTTTTCTATTCCTACTAATGAAAAATCTAACCCGTCTTCGCCTCCTTAACATTGAATTCTCTGAAACAATTAAAAAATTTCCAAATTTTAAAAAACAAACAAAAGAGAGCATTTATTAACGAGGCGTCTTAACTAGAGGATATTCTCAACTTCAAAGTCAATTCCATTATAGTAGATTTCTAACAAATTTATCACACGTTGAGTATTAACTTTGTTGCAAGCTTGTGGCAACTTTACAGAGTTCTAATGTAACAGTCTGTGCAAATTTACATACTTAAATTTAAGTATTGCTAAAAATTTACTATCAACATAATTTGTACGGCCTTCTACGAAATTTCCACATTTGAACTAGGAAGTTTATTATTATTATTATTAACTTCTACTAAATTTACATAGTTGCAATTTAACAGTTGCTGCAAACTTATAGATTTGACATTTAAAAATTGCACTAAGTTCACTTTACTATTGAGAGTCTACGTAAGAAGGAGAGCATGTTCGAAATTTCTCATCATTTATAGTAGGCTGGAAGCTGAGAATTATATAAATTCCATGACTTCTCCCTTTGTAATCATATTTTCATATTGCAGTATGGTGCAGTATAGAGCAGTATGGAGAAAAGTGTAAACAATGTATATGTATATGAATATTGACACACGAGTTATAATACTAAGTAACCACACTAGTAGGACCTCCTCTTGTAATTTAGTAAAAGGGTAAACAGACAGGTCAATTTATCCCGTTTCCTTCAAAGGTACGAAAATGTGTACAATATCCCGTGCGTACATTTATTTCGTGCCCCCTCCAGCCCAGTATCAGTGCCTCTTTCTACAGCTTAGTTACGGTATTTAACTATAGAGTGTTTAGTGTTTAGTATATGAACATACTTCCAATGCATTCCTTTTTAAGTGCTATTCCTTTCCAAAGATTTCTAAATGTTCTTATTCCATTTCGTTTTGCTTTGATTGGTACAATTCCATTCAGTAAGGAGTGATTTCAGGGAAAAGTATAAAAAAAATAATTTATATGAATATTCATACAGGACCTATAATATTAGATAAATCAATTATTCTTCATATTCTATTACACTTTCAATGATATTAGAATTTCTGTCTTATTACAATTTCAGTCTTATTCCATTCGATAATATTCAATCGAAGTAATACCTTTCCTTGCATTTTCAGAACGACCTTATTCCTCCAAAATATTCTATCATATTCATTTTCCAAGATGATTTCATTGAATTTGAAGACAATTCTCATACAAATATATTACTCCTTCACTGTAAATAAGAATTAGAAGTGACTAGCTTCCAGTACTTGTGAGTAAAAAGAAATAGTATTGATTAGATCCATTCTCACACACAGTTATTCCAAATGAAGGCACATGAAGTTATAAACAGTAAATAACCTATTAAGCGATTGATTTCAAGCTGCAAATTTAGCATAATACCAGCATGTTAAAAAGCTATTCCACAGAATCTGAGGCCGAATCCTACTGTGGTTTTCACAAGATGTATATGAAGAATTGTCTCACTTAAGAAAGTCGTACAAAGGCGGGGGTCAAATTCTTTCTTGTATTCAGGAGTTGATCATTAAAACAATAAAGGCGCATATTAAATAAAAAAATAATCTAAAACATATTCAAAATGTTCATATGAACATCGCAGCGCATAGCAAAGTCACGTACATTTTTATTGTACACTTGATGTAGTTGTCTTCCTACATTATATTTTTGTAAGTAGTCGTTCACGAGAAAGATATTTTAAAAGTCTGGAAAAAGACTTCAATTTTTTACACTCATATAGCGAGTTGAAATCATGATAAAACTTTACTTAACAAGACGTTCAGCATGAGCTATTATTTACCTTAACTTTCTATTAGGAATTATTAGAATAATTAAAGTTAGGAAGTTTACGTAAATAAAGTCAATACACTTCTATTATATATTATTACAGATTTTATTATCTTTCTCTCTTTTTAAAAAGCACTGGGTCTAGCTAATCATTTTTCCACTGCTGCCTTCTAGTAGCCATTCTATCAAACAACTGAGTAAAGATCAAAGCATTTCAAATATACGAAAGTGTAGATAAATCATTTTTTTTAAATTTAAATTAAAGTACTAATGCGATATTTAAATTACTTCAGTTAAAATTATAGTAAAGTTACAGTCACTTCATTTCTTAAATGCTGAAGACCTTGCAGACAAAAAAAATGTAAGCGAACTTGGCTCAGTCTCTGGCGCCCCCCCCCCCCCCCCTGACAAATCCAACACTAAAATATGCCTTCCCCGACAAACCCAACACTAAATGACGCTACCTAAAAGCAAATCATAGCTGGAAAATATACTTCCACTTTCACTGTCAGTAAGAGAAATCACCTAATGTGTTCATCAACTCACACAGGAGGAACAGTCCCCGCCATCCCCCAACAAATCCAACACTAAATGATGCTATCTAAGAGAAAATCATAACTGGAAAATATACTTCCATTTTTAATGTCAGTAACAAGAATCGCCTAATGTTTTCATAAACTCACGAAGCACGGACAGTTCCCCCGGGAACCTTGCGACAAAAAAGAGAAAATCATAGCTGAAAAATATAATTCCACTTTCACTGTGAGTAACAAAAATCAGCGAGACAGTTCTACACAAGGTACAGATGCTTATCAGAATAATGGAAACACCTGAACGAAAGTGCAACTTACCAGATTAATATGGTGTCGGGCCACCTTTCGCCTTCAGAACAGCCTTGATGCGACGTGGGATGGAGGCATAGAGGTCATGAATGGTAGCAAGTGGAATATTACATCATTCCTCGTGCAGGGCATCGGCCAGTTCTGTGAGAGAGGATGGAGGTGGAAATCGTCGCCGGAGTCGTGTTTCCAAGATGGACCACAGATGTTCAATTATGTTGAGATCTGGGGATTGGGCGGGCCAGGGGACGTGTTGAACTTCATCCCGATGTTCCTCAAACCACGCTGCAACAACTTCAGCTGTGTGAATGGGTGCATTATCATCCTGGAATATGGCGTCATTGTCCGGGAACAACATCCGGACCATAGGATGCAAGTGGTCTCCTAAAATTGCGACATAATCGTTGGCAGTGATGCGTCAGCGAAGTGTGACCACAGGACCCAATGAAAACAATGATATTGCGGCACAGCATCACCGTGCCGCCGCCATGTTTCACAGTTGGGCGGAGACACTGCAGATCATACGCTTCTTTGGGGGTTCTCCACACATAAACACGGCCCGTGGTTTGGAATAGGGTGAATGGTGACTCATCCGACCATACCACACGTTTCCAATCGTCAACGGTCCAAGTTGCATGGTCGCGGCACCATTTGCGGCGTGCTAAAGCGTTCTGGTCCCTGATGAGAGGTTTGGCCCGTGCAACACGACCCCGTAAGTTCATGTCATGTAATTCGCGGCGGACTGTGATTGTCGAAACAGGTTGGGGGAGGTGCTGATTGAGTTCCTCCGTCACTTGCGCCGCAGTGGCACGACGGTTCCGCGTGACAATGCGCTTTAATACCCGGCGTTCCCTGTCACGGATGCTTTTCTTCCGCCCACTGTTCCGCTTCCCCGATGTGGTTTTCCCGTGTGTTGTGTAGGCCGTCATCACCTTCGACACTGTCCCTGGCGACACACCTAACACACTAGCCACTGCCGTCACACTCACTCCACATAACCGCGCACCAACAATTTGCCCTCTTTGAAACTCTGAGAGGTCTCCCATTTTACACTACCTCCGTCTGCTGCAGCCACTGCACACTCCTGTTCCACGACGCCTGACGTAGTATGGAGACCGACCTAACACACCACCACCAGCAGTCCGGTCGCCACGACACCACTGCCAACCCATACATCTGACGTGTTGCCAACTACAGGTGTTTCCATTATTCTGATAAGCGTCTGTATTTCTATATCGATTTTCTATTATATATGATTCAAATTTATACAACTCACACAAAAGCTCACATACTTTCTATAATTAGAAGCTACGTAACACAATTCCACGGGACTTTCTCTCATCTCCAGTTTTCTATAAGGAAACATAGTTCAGACTGATACAGATAAAACATGGAATAAAACACGTGTTTCAATTAGCTCTTCTCTGAGCGAAATTGGAAAGTAAGAGAAGATTGAAAGCTGTCTCCTCTCGTGGTAACAGTATATACATTTTATGCTAAATGTTTTGTTTACATAAATATATCATCAAAGAGTTCACAACTTTTGAAAACAAGTTAGATATCAATCACTGTTCCCATATTTCAAGTATGAAGTCAACGTATGAATATGTTTCATTCATGAACTCTGCTATAATTCTGCTTATCACTTGAAAATATTCTTAAAAGATGAAAAGGAGCACTTCCCTTCACACTACTGAAGTTATCTTACTTGTGCGTTTTTTACTACAATTTTCGGTAGTAAACAGCTAGATGCTTTCCGTACTGTAAAGAATCTTCTTGTACAGAAGAGAATTAAATTATGAAAAATGAATATAAATAAATTGATTGTACCAAAATGGGGGGAAAACATTAAATGGAAAGGGGCTACATCCTCCCCGATTACAGGTGAGCATACGCGAAAGCATTTTCAATAAAGTTGAGGGCCACTCAAAGTTAAGCGAATCGATTATACTGTGAAATTCACTTCTTTTCAACCGTGAGCGATGAAAATGTATATTCAATTGATCATTCAGTGAGATCATAAGCAACGCAAGCTTTTATGAAAATCATCTGTTATATTTATTAACACACGTTTCAATTGGCTACTCAGCCAGGTAACGCAAACTTTCATGAAAATTATCCCTTATATTTATTAACACACGTTTCAATTAGCTACTCAACTAAGTCAGATTCACTTCGTTTCCAACGCTGAGCGGAAAAATCGTTCGAGTTAACCAAATCGATTATACTCTCAGATTAACTTCGTTTCCAACCCTGAACGATCAAATCCCTGTATGCGTCTTACAGCCGTGCGTTGGGCTTTTCAATTTTTTTAACACTATTTTCCCTTTACTATGGAAGTAAAACATATCAAAAATATTTTCCAATAACAAAACAAATTAAGTGGCTTATACTTCTGTAGATTACAACAGATAATCGTGTTTAATTTTATTCATACAAAAAAAGAAAAACATACTAAAGCTGAATGAAGCTTGTAAAAATGCCCGCTAGATGGTGCGCGGTTAAAAGTGAAACATAACTAAGCAATTTTAAAGGTTAGAGGTTTGTTATAGTTATTATTTTTGTATGTTTAAATGTTATTTAACATATATGATACTTGTATTAAACATAAATTAATTAGAGACATGTTTAAATGATCTTTTTCTATAAGAAATAGTAATTACAGCATGTATTTAGTATACTTTCGTGTTCTATAACAAAAGGCTGAAAAAAAAAATATTACATAACTTAACCTAGCCTAACTGTGGTTAGTTAGTTAACCTGTGTACGAGGACCTTGTGTTGAAACACGCACGAGCGAGACAAGCAGGTGTACGATCACATTGGGATCGACGGCTCTTCTCAGAGTCGGAGGGTGCAAGTTAGATTGAGACAAATTTGCAGTCATTGCACAGAGACTGATCACCCATCATCATTTCAACTGTAGATTTATCGTGACGTACACTGCATATCTATTAACGCTTCTGGGGCCTCTGGCCCTCATTCTTCTCATCATTATGGCAGATCAAACCAACATCTACAGCACCGATTACCAGCACAGGTACCGGGACCACCACCATATTCAACATTACTCCACAGAAAACAACGGACCATTGAAGCAGCATCACGGTCACGATCACGCTCACCTCATACCGACAACAGGACGACAATCACCACCGCTCAAGAAGACACACACGATCAGTGAATCAGGATCAGACATAGAGCATAGAATGGACATCAACGATCATCAGCAATTTCCGGAACTTTCTCCAAAACATTCTTTCCTTCTGACGAACTTTGACGAAAAATTCAGGAATCCAAAACTTCTCTTTCAACAGCTTAATAAGTACTTCAGTCGAGACATCATCAGTCGCATTATACCGACAAGGAACGGCATGATTATCCAATCAATTGATCCGGACATTGCCACAAAAATACGCAACAAACACAGTTTTGAAATCTTCGGTCCATCAGCCAACTTAGCACGTCTAAATAACAAACCACCAAAGCAGCCACCACCACCTCGTCGCCAACCTACACTTTCAGTCGTCATCAGAGGAGTGGAACCCACTATCACCGACAGTGAAGTAGAATCAGAACTCAAACTTGAAGGCTATTCCATAATCAAATGCATTCGCATCAAAACCAGAACCGGCGAGGCTAGCTTCATGGTGCGTGTCCTCACAAATCAAGAAACCATCGATGATCTCTTATCAAATGGCGCTCTCATCTATAAAAGGCATTGTCGTGTTGAGCCTTCACATTCATCACCACCACTTCCGATTCGATGCGAAAAATGTCAAACGTACAACGATCATCCTACTTCTAAATGCACCAACAACATCAAATGTGGTTTCTGTTCACAGTCTCACCTCACCAAATCATGCACCAACCTACAAAGACCTCCGAAATGCACAACCTGTGGTGAAGCACATCCCACCTTTAGTTACAAATGTAAAGCACGACCGACAGCTGAACCTACAAAACCTGAACTCATCGTTCCGATCCGCACAACTGAAACTCCAGCACAAACTACCAGACCAGTCACTTCCATCT
>JAGDQP010010848.1:0-21340 GCA_022664845.1 Lepisma saccharinum
TTAACTGTCTGGGTACCAACCGAGACAGTTTTAACTGCTATTTTGGCTACAACATGGGAAAACGCACCAGAGGGAAGGGTGCGCTGAGACTCTTTTACGCGACGTTTGGCATCGCCAGCAGATATTTTCTCGATCACCATCAGCTCTCTAATACGTTTTTCTTCTTTAAATACCGGACAGTCACGCGACCAGGCCGTGTGATCACCCTTGCAGTTAACACACTGAGGTTTCAGTGAGGTGCAAGGATCCGCACCATGGCTACTGGTACCGCATATTGCACATACAGCAGAGGTCGCCTTACACGACGTGCTGGTGTGTCCATAGTGCTGGCATTTAAAACAGCGGAGCGGACTCGGTATATACGGACTGACAGGTAAGCAATAGAATGCTGCCTTCACGTCCTTGGGGAGCTGTGGCATGGCAAACGTCAAAATTAACGAACTCGTGGGTTTAAGTTCTCCACTCTTTCTTGTCTTAATTCGACGAACATTGACTACACCTTGGCTGGCAAGTGCATCCTTAATCTCTTCTTCAGGGACATCTTGCAAGTCCCAACAAGTTATTACGCCCTGACAAAAGTTCAGTTGACGATGCGGTTCCACTTGAACCTCGAATTGTCCTAGGGTCTTCATTCGCAAGAGATTAGTTGACTGCTTGTTAGTTAACGTCTCCACGAGCAAGGTGCCGTTGCGAAGCTTTTTAACATGTGCAAGTTCGCCGGCGACATGTTTCAGTTGTTTTTGTATGATGAAAGGGGATAACCCCTTCAAACCACCTGGATTCTCTGCTTCATTCTTTACTTTAATAACAAGATATCGTGTGATAGTCGGTACGATACTTGTCTGTTCCTCTATTTCTATGTTTTCTGCTGTGTCACTGGTTGTTTCGGTAACTATATGCGCCTTCTTTCTATTATCTTCAGTGACTTTCTCTTCATTCTGTCTCTTTGGCTTCGTCTTTTCTGTGCGCGAAGGCGACTTGTTAGGATGTGTTGGAGCCATGATGAATTGTAGCCATAAATGCCCACACTTCTCCGTCTTCGTTCTGAGGAGCCAACGAGGCTGCCGGGTACTACCCTCATCACCCTTGTCAGCAAGCTTGAAATCGAGGCGAAGTCCAATGACTTGGCGTCGAAATCACTTGTACTCCCGACTGATGGATACTTGGGACACCCACTCCCCCGAGTGTTGGCGAGACCAAAGGTCCGAAGAGCTCCCCAATGACGCACTTCCCAGTCTCAACGAGCTAGACCATCCAAGAATCTGCTGTTAAGAGCCAGGCGCTATCCAATGGTTCCGCCCCGTTTCCCCTGGGCCCAGGGGCCATCGTCAATGCAAATACATCCTGTCACATCCTTGGTCATTGCGCGGAGGCGCAACTCACAGCACAAGATGAGATGAAATAATGAGTCATCAATGGATGAAAAATGGGGTGAATGTAAATGAAATCCTCTCGGCTGGTCCTCCTTTCAAGCAGCGTAGATGTTTAGCTGCGAGGGCTGACTGCAGCCAGCAGAAGCCAGCTGGACGATGGGGTCGCCAATTCCCTACGCCATTTTAGGCTGATTGCAACCAGCATAAGCCGGCCGGACGATGGGGTCGCCAATTCCCTACGCCGTATACGAGCAGCGATGGTCTGCTGCTCGGGCTATGTGATGGTTTCATCACGTTGCGGTCCGTAGACCTGCGATGGGGTCGCCAATCTCCTACGCCAGTGGGAAGTAAAAATGCTCAACAGAGAAGCACTTTCGCCCTGCTGTTGGACTTCCCATAGGCAGCAACGACGTTAGCAGCTGCCAGGGCTGATTGCAGCCAGTAGAACTGACTGGGCGATGGGAGCGCCACTTCCCCACGTCTCAATTATATAAAGTCTTCCAGGCCCAAAGATAGACATTACACCCCAAACCATGATTGATATCGTATGATTTACACATTGCAACACTTGAAAATCTCCCCAAGTCAACGCAGAATATATCGTCAACATTCATCAGCTATAGTGGAACATATGGGCGTCGTCAGAAATTGTCAGGAGGGGGCAAATTCAGAAACGACCACATTCGCCATACATATTTTTGGCGAATTATATATATAAGTACTGATGTGCAAAACCTAAAGTAATATAAAATATTGCATAGTCGGTGGAAATGAATGAAAGAGGTCTCCCACACGTGTACAATGCGCAGACGTTGCATGGCGTGACGTTAGCATACGTACAACGCAGCAATAGCTTACTTACCTCTAGTTTAATCACAGTAAATCACAGTTAAGGATCTTCCTTCCTGTTTTGTATCAAGAATTACCTCCCGCAGGTAGTCCACATCGTTCTGTTCAGTTACAATTGTTAACAACCAATTTTGGATTCCAAGTTGGCAACCCTGTATCTCTTACACGAAGCGGAATTTGCATGAGGACTTTTCTATTTCTTGTTTTGATCTCAGAAATCACCGTCCGAAGTTTTTCCACATCTTTCAGGTTCACCCTGTATATATTTAATTTTCTTCGTCATGAAGAAAAATATGGATGAAGCAAGTTAGTTAAATAAATACCCAGATAGCAGCTATACAGCGAGTAGTGAAGCATCGAACGCGCAATGTGCGTTCTCTCTCTCTCCCCCCTTTTCTGCCTGTGTGTGGGTCATAATATGGTATTCTTTTTGCATCAGACGGTAGCGCGTCTGACTACAAATCAGGTGGCTCGGGTTCAAATCCCGGCCGAGACATTGGTTACTTTTCTGAGGTAGGGCTGTCAAAAATAAAAGTATTTTTGAATACCGAAAATACGGTTCACCCATATTGAAATATCGATATACCGAAGTTCAGAATATACCGAAATACCAAACAGTATCGTTATATTGAACAATATCGGAATATTCAAATACCAAATTCTTCTGAAATTCTGAAGAAAATAATACTAATAACTTATATACAGAAAGTAGCATGGCAGAGCTGAAACCAGGTCAGGTTTGGTTACTCGGCCTGACCTGGACATAGGTGATCCGGTTGACCCGGTCTGAGAACTAATAAACTTCCAGTTTCGTATTTATCGTGCTTTGGGGGTAACACCTCCAGTCCCAGTCACCCTGAAATACATTGTTCAAACGCAAGGAAATAATTATGCTCTTCATTGTCCTCCGGGTGACGAGAAATAAATCGGGTCAGATCGGGTCCCAAGCATAAACACGGTCCAAAACTTGACCTGTTACAGCTCTGTGTTGTGCTATAAGTACAATCATTCTAGTGTTGATTGGAGAGCCAAAATATGATGTCAAATAACTCTCTGAACACTTAGAACCGATTGGAACAGACGAACACGAACCACAGTATACTACAAACTGCCTGCTTAATGGATGCTGACGCAAGAGACAATCACTTCACCCAAGGGGCATACGCATGAAGGTTACCTACCCCACTTTGTTACAGTGTTGCCATACAAAGTTCACTACTTTCCTAAGAAAAAAATAAGGTCCGATACTTTTCAGACAAACCTTTTATTTTGAATGAGAGTAACTTAGGATTCGTTATTTTTCTTGAGTAACTTACTCGCTTCTGTTCAATTTATTTAGCTTTCAACTGAGTTATTAAGAATTCGACTACTTACCCCAGCAGCACACATCCGTGTTTTCAACGTTGATTAACCTTTATCGGTTGAAAAACTATATTTATTTTAAAATCATATTTGAACAAAGACGTCATTGCGTTGATAAAACGTCAAGACAATGTGTATTCAATATGTTATTTTCAACTATGGTATAATACATTTTGTTTAATGCATTTCTTACTAATGTTATGTCCAAATATGGTAAAAAACTAATTGAAGGACACAAACCAATTATGGTGTTCTCATGTGCACGTTGAAAAAAAAGGTTGAATTTTAAACCAGATTTCAACGAAGTTAAAATTTCGTTGATTCGACGTTTATGTGACGTACTTTCAACTATCATTCATACTATGTCCTAGATTTCGTTTCACACTTGAATTTTTAATTTAATTGCTTAAACGTTATAATTAAAAGCAAATACAATGAAAATAACTATATTGTTCATGTTTTCATTTGCATGTTGAAAACAGATTAAAATTTAAACTATATTTCAAAGAAGATTTAATTTCAACGATACAGTAAAAGAGTAGTGGATTCTTGTATAAGTGGTCAACGCGTCGAGCTGCCAACGAGAATTAATAGAACGTTCCTGTGTTCGAACCCCACAGCAGCCGCTCGGATTATTTACTGTTGGAAAATTAACACCGTATATGGTGATAAAAGCAACTCGTTTCTTCTCAACCATTATTCAACGAAAATAAACCGTTGAACAGGCGGACATTTCGGTACATTTACAACGTTAACATAACGTTTTGATACTAACGTTTAATCCACGTATTTTCAATGTTTATGTGCTACTGGGGTAGGTATAATGGGAACTAGGTGCTGCCTCTTGAAATTTTTGATTGACAAATGAAGCGTGTCATATCAAAGGGGGCTAAGGGACAACATAAATTTGTTCACACGGCGAATGATCAATACAATTAAATCATTATAAATAAATGTTTCATCTCGGATGAGATGCGTAAATTTTCCTTCTGTGATTTAAAAATTTTAAAGCAACGAACCTAGATTGTCATCTGGTTGGGTTGATGAAGACTGTACCAGTATTCCCACCCAATCCGTCTTGGTCACGATTATAATTAGAAGATTAACTGGTTAATAAAAAGCACCGAGCTGAAGGAAATAACGTTCAGAGATAGCACGGAACATGCAATAAAGAAGATTAATGTTTTGTTATCTTCATTTACAATTCTATTCGGGTTTTAAAGTTTCGGATTAATAATAATTCTTTCGATGTCCTCCGTAGAGTCAAACTAGAATGACTTAACTATCGTGTCAATCTGTTGTTGGGACTGTTGAATGCTCTTGCAAACGTCTTCGGTGATTGTCGTCTGTATCAGTTCCGTTTCTTTAAACTTGCATATGTGAGTGAAAAAGAGTCCAAGAAGAGGACGGAAAGATGAGCGATACCTTTTCTTCACACTCCCAGGTGTGTTTAATGTATCAATCCGTGGGAGGGCTTCTAATGAGTCGTCTTGTCCTGTAGTTATCAGACCATCAACCAGTCTTAATGCCGAGAATTAATTTGGAGACGTCTTCTCTCGGGCCACGTCCAAGCAAAACTAGTATATCGACTGTTCAACGCCCTCAAATCAGGGTTGCCATCAAACTAAATCTCGCTACTTATTTCTTTTTACTATTTTTTTCTGTCTACGAAGAGAACCTGGTGGCATAACATGGTAATGTTGATTGGCAGTCATCATTGTTAATAATAAGACAAGGTTATTATTGTCTTCTCAGAGAAACAACAGGTAGTCGGAATGAGAAATTAAATCACATGATTCATTGTGCTTATCTGGCAGTGGAAAAATTTTCACATTTAGTCTCGTTAGGCAGTCCATGGAACTTTGTGGATAGCTGTTGATTCTCCAAATTACAAGCACCAATCGTTTTCAGAAGAGGTTTGCGGCGAAAGACAGCAGGGAAGTAAAATTTTATTTTGAGAACTCGGATTCAGGCTGGTGGAATGAGGGGAACAAATTATGCCATGTTGCCATTTCCTTCCTCTCTCTCCCAACGCTTTTGTACATCGGTGAGCGAGACTGCCTTCTCAAGCACTTTCTGTTGATGACAGTGTAGTGAGTACTTTTCTGCGCGACTTGATCCTCGATCTACGAATGACGTGTATCTTGCGCCGCAAACTAAAAAAGTGAAATTTGACAACAGTGTATATAATGTCACTATATGTGTCTATAACAGCGGTTCTTCCTTCCTTGTTGGTGAGCCCACCTACGGAATACAGAGTTACATTGTTTTGAAACTAATACTTTAGAGTTTAAACAATAAGTAATCAACAAAGAGTCGAAAAGTGTTTGGGAACGCCTAGTAAACTGGTAAACGGCTCCTGGTAAACTTAATGTCACTGTTATTTACAAAAATGTTTTCAGGCGTACACTCAGCGTCAAGAAAAATGACCACTAAGAAAAAATTCTAAGAGAAGTGGTTCAATAGGGCAATACAGAGCCAAAAAACAACAAGACATGTTTAAGTCCAATATTTTGGTTGTTCAGTCTGCTATATATTATGTTTGGTGTTGCCACATACTGCAAATTTTTGGACTTTGAAATTTTTTCCAACTGGCATTTTGCATGAATCAAAGTGTACAAATACAGTATCATCTGCATATTTTATTTCCAGATTTCATACCTATCTGCTTGTCTTCTCACTCTCTCTCCAGGCGACCTCGTAACCGTGCCTTGGGGGAGCAAATGGTTGAATATTGGATTCCGTGAGAATTTTGTGATACAATATTGTGGTTTGTTTTACTAATTAACTTGTATCCTAGGGAGCACAAAATCACTTGTTGCCACTTCCGCAACTCATTCAGAGGGGGGGGGAGGGGGGAATCATGCTACTATATTCAGCGTTTTTGTAAGCTTCTATTTAACGTTAAACCTTGTAAGCTAATTTTGATTCGCTTCCACACATCCCAACGACTTGAAACTTTGTATCATATATTCCGAGTCGGGTATTGTACCCTAGTTGTCAGTTGACCTTTGCAAGTAGTCAATTTTTCAAATTGCTTCTATTCTGTTGGATATCCAAGCCAAACTTGATGTAAACATTAATCGATAAATAGAAAATTACTGCGAATCTCACTGTCCCTAAGCATACGAGTTGTCAGTGTTGCAAACATATTTTAAAATTAATCTTATAAAAATATATATACTTATACAAATCTACAAGCGTCCCTTGATTTATTCCAAATTTTGCACACATTTGCATTTGGAATTGATAATTGAATTGATCAGTAATTGATACGCGCACTGACAAAAACCTCAAATTGATATATCAACGATATAAATGTTAAGCTTGTTGACGTGTTTTATGATAGCACTTCGTGTAGTAATAATATAATGTGTAACAAAACATTTTTATGTTATACAATGTTTATAACCATGTATATAATACAATGCATAGTGTACTTCTATACATATTTTTATTATCATATTATTAGTGCAGATTGTAATCAAACACGAATGAATTTGAGAAAGTGTTACATTCAAATCTATAAGAAGAACAAGACTCCTTGTAAAAGAATGGATCCTGAAAGACGAATATATATATACCCAGAATATATGATACATATCTAACAAAAATTAATATGAATTTAACACATTACACTGGCTTTGCTTACTGCAGGTGGGGTTTAACGGATTTATATGGATATACCTTCAAGGAATAACAAATGATAAAGAGGAATCGCGAGCAGTAAACACACAAAATCTGGTTCCCTGTTTCTAGTCTGTATCGTCCAATGTTTCCGGCATTATCTGAATCAACAGCACCACTTGTGAGATCCGTCGTTTGTACACATGCACATGCCAATACACAGTATACTATTCCGGCGATACGAACACAACTTAGAAACGCATTTTATTTTGCAAGTGCATTTTATAAGGTCTAATATTTCCGTTGGTGCTGGTGGCATCTCTGCCATTTTTTGAACTAATTCACCGTTTCTCATTTCCCAACCACAACCTTACTCAGGAGACGGAATATCTGGATCAACACATCATACTACATCATTGTTCCACATCAAACATTGATGAATCCGTAAAACAGACAGTTTTTGGGCACGCAGAGTTGGTGGCATCTTCTCAGATTATGCGATTTTCTTTTGGAAAATTCATCTTACTTCTTACTTCATCTAATATTCCATCTTACTTCTGCTACTGTCCTGGATGTTGAACTTGGCAAATATAGTTTGCAAACAAAAGGTTTGAGAGGCTCTTCAATAGATTGTAAAGGTACCCAGATTCCCAATTCAGAAAACGCTCGCCAGATGTTAGAATTCCATACCTGAAAGGCTATCCTACAAGACAGTATACCTTTACCTAAAAAAACATCGTATCCCAACCAGTTGTATCGCAACCAGTGAAGGCGTGAAAACCTAGCTTGCAGTAGGTTTTTGTAGTCCAATGCTTTCAAACATTTGTTCAATTGGGATTCTTTTCTTCTTTTGGGCAGTTTATATGGCACAAGAGGTTTCAGGGATTGTATAACGACCGATGACAAGAACAACGACGTCATAGTCAGGTGAATGGATATCAACAACCGATGGTAACACTATCGTATTGCTTCAGCAACATGAAGAGTCATTTTAGAGTCTGATTCTTCCGGAGAACTGGCAAGTTTCTACTCTTCATCATGAGTTGCCGCTAACCAAACAATATGAAATGTTTATTCCTCTTCGCAAAGCTAACAAGGAAGGGTCACGGTTCTCACACCTAATACATCGCAAGCAACATAACGAGATATGTAGATTACCAAAATTTAAGGTGCCATGGTCCAGGGGGAGGGGAGCTAGGGGCTCCGGAACTTCGAATGTCACAAAAATGTATATAAAGGTAGTAGTGAGGTTTTAATGGAATATCTTGAAAACGGGAAAAGTATTCAAAATAAAATTTGCACAACATATAACTGACCACAAGTAGTAAAAAAAACCATACGCAGTGTTGCCAACGCAGAACAAAGTTACATTTTTTTAAAAGCATTATATACCAATTAATGCACAGTGGAAAAGTACTGACAATAGAAAATAAAATAATACAAGTTGTTTGCTCTGTTGCAAACTATGGAAGATATATCACACCAACACGAAGATTGCAACACTATGGTTCCAGCGTTCACAATGTTCTTTTGTTTGTTACTAGTGCCTTTTAAATATATCTTACTTGACACGTGGTTCCATTCAGTGGTGACAACGCTTTCACTATTCCCCAACCCTCGGTAGTATATGCGCTGATTAGCGTTTTTACTGTTATTCCAGATACCAGCATATTGGCCTGTGTCTCCACATATATTTTCAACTTTCAGCTCATATATCTTCCATAGTTTGCAATACTGTGCAACCAACATGTACTATTTTCTTTTCTATTGCCAGTACTTTTCCACTGTGCATTAATTGATATATAATGATATTTAAAAAAATGTCACATTGTTCTGCGTTGGCAACACTGCTTATGTTTTTTGTTACTACTTGTGGTCAGTTATATGTTGTGCATATTTATTTTGATTACTTTTCCCATTTTTAAGATATTCCATTAAAACCTCACTACTGCATTTATATACATTTGTGTGACATTCGAAGTTCCGGAGCCCCTAGCTCCCCTCCCCCTGGACTATGGCACCTTAAATGTTGGTAATCTATATATCTCGTTATGTTGCTTGCGATGTATTAGGTGTGAATAGGAATTTTGCGTTTGAGAACCGTGGCCCTTCATTGTAAGTATCTTGTGAGCATGATATTTAGTTACTTCAGATTTGGTCTTCTCATGGCATATTCATGGAGATAGTACCTATTCTACTCGAGTCATTTATATAATATTTTCCTTACACCTTACGAACGTTTCTTGTTGCATTCTTAAGTGATATTGGAAATTCGTACCTGCTAAATACATATATGTTTAATCATGAGAAGAACATAATATTATTAACATGTAATGACTGATGGCGGTTTGTCTAGACTTTGTAGAAATGCTATTCTATCAACAATAGCAACCTTCTTTTCGTGTCTGAATTCAGGAACAACATTGTCTATCTCTAATACAATTTTAGGACTTGTTGATTCCATACTTTTTCCTTTGTATTCTTATTAGGACGTATCGGAGCTTCAAGAGTGGTAAGAAGCTAAATTTTCTTCGTTGGCAGCAATAGTCGTTCTTCCGGTGTAAAGAGAGCAAGAGGTACTACTCCAAACTCATAATTTATCATAGCACTCCCAAACCAACTGTTAGCCTTGATTTAGCAATCATTAGTACTCTCACAAAAAACAAAACAAGAAAAGAAACACGATCTTCTCTGAGCTCGACTACCTTTAACTGCAGTGGAACAGTTACCGTTTTACTATTGTCCATCCAAATTTTCATCCTTAATTTGTTTATGGGTGCCCATATATTTACGTTGTTGCTGTTCTTCAGACTGGATTCAACAAACTTATTGTAAGCTAATAGTCCAGCAGTATCTTTTTCGGAAATATCTTTCTTGACTTTTTCATCCATGACAACCTAGAGATGCAATTCACAAGATCTTCAGACGGTGTAATGGTTTTCTTGGATATGTAAATAAAATATATATATATATATATATATATATATATATATATATTCCGTAACGGGTTATAAGACGTTTGGACGTAGATGATTTCCTCCGGCGAGACTCTTCAAGGTTTCTCTTTTCCAGTGAGTCGATGCGTAGTAAAGATGACGTCATAGAAGTTCCAGCCAATCAAGATGCCTACTTGCATGGACCCAAGCTTTGCGGGTGAGGCTAAACTTGATTTTCATGAACCTTGCCCCGAGAAAATATAATTTCCTCAGGCGGGCTCCGTAAAGTCGCACAGAGAAAAGAGGTAAACTGAAATTAGTTTATTGAACTAAAAGCTGATAGTGTTAGTATATTAGTTCTTTCTACTTCTAAGTACATCTACATACTCATGTATTACATATGCCTTAGCCATCTCATATTACCGCTATATATTGTAACAGAAAATATTTATAGTCTCGTTCTGACATTTTACCGAGTTTGAGAAATATTAACACAACTTCTTTGAAGACATATTTTCATGGGAAAGGTAAAAGGTTAATTGCTTTATCTACTTATAACCAAGATACAAAATCTCCCGCCGTCTAACGTGCTCCAATTAAGCTTGCGATGTTCATCTTGCAGCATCATAACATTCCAGTAAACAACATCGTCTCAGTGCTTACTCAAGAAAGGTATGACTTGTTAACAGGGATTATGTAAGTGCACAACTACGATTAGGTTAGTTTATCAATAATTAATCCATGTTAGTTCATTAGTAATTAAGTCACGCTTTGCAAGGTTAGTTTGCGATACAATATTAGTTCGTAATTCAGTTTGTATATTCAATCGCACATATCCCAAACTTCAGCTTCGCTGATCACAAAACATGGCTTCAGTTTAGCTGTTGCATCCAGGGGTCTGGCCTACCTATATCAACGGGTATCAATAAATATGTTTCCTTGCTAATTCAGTGTATCTGTTAGTTTTCCAACATTCAATTCCTGATGCTGTAAGAATGCCTTGGAACTCTCATGGTACATTTGGTTGTACAAGGTAACAGAAATATTTTTGCCGTTATTGATAGTCAAAAACAGAAAGATATGTCATTATCGTTAGTCTACAAAGTAATCTCCGTCGGCATCCAGTACGTTTTGCCAACTTTCTTGCAGCTGCGTAATACTTGGGGCTGTTGGATGCAAAGAAGGCCGTGAGTGCCTGCCGCAAGTATGCCTCACTGGCGAAGAATTTCTCACGAAGGTCCAGGAAATAAGAGCTGACAAGCTTATAGTGCAAGGTCCGGGGAGTTCCGTGTATGGCAGTGTCTCCAAGTCAAGTCACTGTATGCTATTCCTGGCCACCCGCGCCGCATGTGGCCTCTCATTGTCGGCAAGGAATAGTGCACCCTTGTGATTCACCAACGTTGGTTCCTTCTGCTGCAGTGCCTGCTGCGAGTACAGGTCCGCAGTGTTACTTTGGCCCGGTGGTAGGAGCTCGTAGTGCACCACGTTGGTGACTTATCTTGCGTGTGTGTTCAGGTGGTTTTGTGGTGTGAAGCAAGGATCATGCGGTGTCAACCAACGTTTGGCACCCTTGGCAGTCTCATAGAGGACCCACTTTTCGTCACTGGTGAGCACTCGATCGAACATGGGTATGTTGCATTGCCGAGAAAGCAACGACAAACAGGTTGTCACTTATTGGTCCTTATTGGCTTCCGACAGTGGTGGGATACCCACTTGCTCAATTCTGACTGTATAATCATAAATCTGGACGCCTTCGGCTACTATCCTGCTCTATGCCCGCCTTCAGGGCCTTTTCATCTAAGGCCGGTGGGTGCCCACTGCGGGCTTCATCACACAGGGACAAATCTCGCGACCAGAATTTCTGGAACCAATGTCTAGCGGTGTGTTCAGTCAGAGCATCATCCCTAAAGGCTTGGCGTATTCGGTGACTTGATTCGGCTGAGGACAAACGCACCTTAAAGTCATAAAGTAGACAAACCCGAAGGAGCTGCTTCGACACCTCCATTTGACTTCGTAGTTACTCGAGCTATAACTGCTGTGAGCGCACAAGCGCCTGTCTTGGTCACGGTCAATGTTCTCAGTCCTACCCCGATCGCTTTTACAGCACCCGAGGCACCATTTTCCGTATCAGTGATCACGACTTCTCATACAACGTCAAAAACGGCAAGAACTGTTTTGGTTACCTTGTACAAAGTATTGATCTCTACCATATTTTTTACATTATAAAACAAACTTTGTAGTACAAGTAATTAGCTTTAATTTGAGTTATCTAGGGCCGTTCTACGTTACACATGAAGAAAGTTACGACAAGAAACTTTGGCCCAAGTAGCAAGATATTCCTTGGCCCGCCCCTACCTTCACCCCCACCCACCGCACGAGTTTCGGAAGTGGCAACAAGAATTTCCTTGCTCTTCTATGTACCAATTAACGAATAAAAGAAACCGCAATATTGTATCACAAAATTCGCACGGAAAACCATTTGCTCCCCCACTATGTGGGTTTGGGCGCTAAGCCAGCGACTCGAAGGTCCCGGGCTGGAATCCCGGTTGTGGCATGGATGTGAATTTTAACTAGCATCGCATTCATAATCGTGACGGGTCGAAGTCAAAAGTTATAAAAATAGACCATGCAAAATAAAGTTGAAAAGTTCTCTCTCCCTCTCTCTCTCTCTCTCTCTCTCTCTCTCTCTCTCTCTCTCTCTCTCTCTCTCTCTCTCTCTCTCTCTTTCTCTCTCCACATAGCGGTATATATACATTAAATAATATCTAGAGCTGTAATAATAATAATAATAATTAAATAATAATAGGAGCTGTAAGAAGTTTATTTATCTCGATTGAATGCTGTCTTGGGCTTTTCGTACTGGTCCCTTATGTGTCCAAATCGCGGATCTCCTGAAGCCAATAATAATACATTGTAGTCCCTTTTTTGTATTCTGCAAACCAGGAGGTGAAGTAAAAATAAACCAGATTATTTTTCTTCTACCTGGTTCTGAAAGGTCTCTGAGCAAAGTGTAGCACTCATGGTTTATTGCTGCCTTCAAGTGATCGAGATGACACCTACAAACAAAATGGATTTCGGAATACTGCCCTCAATACTGGCAATAGTGCCCTAAATTGGACAACAGTGAAAACTCAACAAGTGTAATGTTTACTTAGAAAAGAAAATCTGAAATCAATATAGGCTTTCACAGTATCTTATAGGGGACTGCGGACTTTTTTCACTCTTGTATGGAAAGCACTTTTTTTTTTTTTTTTTCTCTGGCTGAAGTATCTCAATTGCATTCGTACTTTGTGCAACAGTACAGTGGAGGATAAAACCAGGGTTGACGCGCGATGACTTACGGAGAACAGAAATCAACAGTGACAGAAAATAGACGGAAAGCACTTACTGAAGTACTTTACCAATTTTCATGGTATAGTAGAGGAAAAGTACCTGGATTTTCAAAACGTTATGCATGTTTTCAGAAGAAAGGTTTTACTGTAAAATAATCGCAAAGCAAGTAGCATCTGAGTTACTTCAGCTCAAGTTATATAGACTACAACTGAGTTAAGCCAGTTGACGTAAGCATGATGTAGAGACTGCGCAGTATATTAATTAGAGGCAACGAGAGGAAATATTGAGCATTCACATAAAGTTATAGTGTTCTTTAAATTGCTACGCAATGACAGTAGTAAGTAATATTGACTTATTAAATTTGTGTAATGAGAAATTTTATCCGTTTCGTGAAGTGAATATTTACATTTTCTTTTCTACAGGAGATGAATATTTCCTGAATGTGGTCGCCATCTTGAAATCTGTATCAAATAAAACAAAATTATTTCTCATAAATGTTTTGTTTTATCAGATCAGTACCGTAGTCATAGACCTAACTTTGGAATTTCCAACTATAAAATCTTTTCAATACCGTTAATTTAGGCTGTAAGTGTGGTAACTGAACGTTGTTCGAAATATTCATGCCAACCAGATTTGTGTATTTTATAGACATGCATACAAGCATGCAATTAAAAGCCTTTTCTGATCTTCTGGTGCTTTAAAGACAAGTAGGCTGCTTTCAGAGATGTTAATTTTCTACAGAGGATATAATGCGAAACCAGGTTGTTAACTAACCAAACCAGCCTCCTTGGAATGCTATTACAGCTAATTATCCACTTATAGATCATTCATAATAATGTAATGATGATAGATCGTAGCCATTCTGATCAGTGTTACGTGTCAGATACAGCAAGTAAATTGAGAGAAAACGGAAGTAATACTTTTTACTTCTGTCCACTTAATTGGAGGTCAAAGTCATTGCACAAACCAAAGAACGAACATGGGCGGCAATTGTTCAGTTTAGACTTTATGTATCAGGTGGTGGAATAATGAAACATCCAAGGAGTTCCGTATAAGTTAAATTAGAAACATAATGTTGTAGTAGTAGTAGTAATGTTTTAGAACAAACAGCGATAACATAGGGAACATGAAAATGCGGGAGATACAGGGAAACGGGAAGCCAAATAACGTAAGATATCTATACAAAATGGAAAACGCCTTAAGAAAAAAATTGCAGCCGAGGTTAGGGATGACTAAAAATGAGCGTGGAGATGCTCTATGGATCTTATTAAAAATCTCAACGTGTGAAAATAAATCTGGACAAGCTTCTGAATGTAGGCCTACACGCCGCAAAACAAACAGAGAGATTTTAGTTCTATACGAACTAACAGTTGATACCCGATCCTAGCGAGATCCAACCAGAAATTACAATAAATATACTGAAGATCTTTAAATCATCACTAATTGACAACATCTCATCGGACTTAATGCAGAAAGGATAACATTAGCCAGAAAACTACATAAATTAATAAGTGCTATTTGGACAAAGGAGGAGCTTCCAAAGGAATGATAAGCCTCAACAATAGCTCTGGTATTTTTTAAAATAAGCGATAAGTCAGACAGTAATAATATCTCAACGTCGTACCAAGTTTTGACTAATATTCTGGTAACACACCTAGGCGAATATGTACACAAAATAAATGGAGATATGAATGTGGTTTTAGAACAAATAGAATGAAGCAGGTTTTCGCCTTGAGACAAATACTAGAGAAAAAGTGGAAATACAACGAAACTGTTCAGCAGTTGTTCATTGATTTTAAGAAAGCATATGATTCTATCGAATGATAAAACCTGTAGAATACCGTAGTATGTTTCCGAATTTCAGAAAACAAATATTCAGTTAGTAAGGTGTACCTCAGCGACCTCCATGAGTAGGTAGTAATATGACGTACGCAGAATCTTGTACACACGTCACATAGTCTCGACATTCACAGAGTATGCGGCCCTGTTTCCATTACTCTTTAATTTGCGTTAGTATGTGCAATTCTAAATATAAATAGGACTAAAATGGACTAAAAACGAATGGCTTGAAGTAGCTATCTATTTACGCAGATGAGGTAGATTTTATAGGGGACGATACAGATTAGAGGTCCTATATTTTGAACATAAAAAACCACGACATTCTCCTCTTTTTACACTAGATATGTAACAAATGTTAATACAGTTTGTCAATAATATGGAATATACAGAGTGATCCATATAAACCTTTACCATTTCAATTATTTATTGTTTCCTTATGGAAGTCATAGTCAACTTTGAATTTTGTTATCATAGTGACTCTAGGAGAATCAATTTTGGTATACCTTGGCTGAACTAAGCACAAGGACACAAGCTGAAAATAATGGCTCAAATAGGTCCATTATTGCCTATTATTGAAAAGTTTAGCAGTGAAAGCCTACGAGTATCATTTATTACTACGTACAGCTTCACTTAAAAAAATAAGTCAAATTTTCGTTAAAAATACTTAACATTTCTGATATGACAATTCAGTCCTTTAAGAACATCAACTATTCACCATCTTGTGTACAGCAAAGATTTGTGGATTTAAAATTGGCGCAACTATAGATAAAGTTGAATATATGAGTACTGGCATTTATGTAGGATGTTCTTGCTACGTCAAATAGATCTATATTTGATCAGATTAGAAACAACAAGATCTCCTGTAAAACAAATCAAATTTGAAATAAACAATTAGGGTTTATTTAAGCAATTTTATATAGGTTTTCAGTTTTGCCAAAGTGATATGAAAATAATTTTCACGTGAAAATTATGCATAGGCATCATGTCGCCCGGAAAACAAGAAAATTAGATTTCCAAGGCGCAAATCTTTGAACATTCATAACTCAATGTAATAGATTTCCATGAGAATATAATTCACAGTTTGAATTTTGAATTTTATTGATGGTCTTTAGGCATCTAAGGCTGTAATGGCTCAACGATCAATGATTATCGATCATTATGATCTTATGATTATAAAGCTAAATTGGTTATATTATGATATAAATTGTTGAAAATAGGAAGCAAATTATAAATATAATTCAATATAGGCTTTGTTGCTGACGAAACTAATTTTACAAGCAGATCGTTATATTTATATGAACTTGGTAAAACAATGGAAGATTAAAGAAACAAATTAAATTAATTTGGATAGATGACAGCTAGGTTTTGATACGAAACATTAAAGTGTAAAGAATTGATAGTTGAGAAGATTATTAATTAAATGTATTGTGTAAAGCTTTCAAATAATAATGTCATGTATTGAGTTTTATGAGGGAAAAGTTTTATATCAAAAGGTACACAAACAAAGATTGAGAAGATCAAGGACTATAAACATTGATTGTTATAATGAATGTAAAAGCTCATGTATCGTTCATGTAGAGAGTATCTCAGTATTGCTGAATTTGATTTTAAATAAATCATAGCTTTTCAGTTTTTTATTCGTCTGCTTGCCTAAGGTAATTAGAGCTGCAGTGCTTATAGGACTTTCAGCTTTGATTAAAAAGATTGTTCTGATTACAGTTTTACGTAAGGCAGTCTAGTCTCCACGACTTAGAGTGATAAAAGCTGACTTGGAACAGTCTATTTTCTGCGGAATAATAACATATATGACAACATAGGATCATTCTCGACTTCGACCAGAGTAATTAAAAGAAACCCAGAGTAATTAAAATAAACCCTGATATAGTAGAAATAGGATTTGATAGTCTTGGTCATAGAAGATAACACGACCGTTACATAAAATGGTGACCATCATTGGGGCTTGAGAAGAGATTAATCCAAGTGATACGTCGATGGAACACGGAGAATTAGAGGTTGACAAGTTTCCAGAGGAAGGATATAATACCAGAAGAAACACAAAATTTAATTAGGAAAGGAAAAGAGAGAAGAAAAGGATCTGTAAACAAGTAGACAAGGAAAAAGGGCAAGGAAAACAGACCGAGAATGAGGACACAGAGAAAGATAGAAAGATTTCAAGAGTAACAGAAGTGTTTTTCCAAACACAAGTTGTTAATAAAGAAAAAAGAAGAAAAGTAAAGGAACAAGAGAGGCAAGAGGCTGAAGAGAAGAGAAAGAAAGAGAAGGAAGAACTCTTCCAATTGATCCTAGAAGAAAAGATGAACTCAACTAGAAAATCGATTAAGTGAAAAATGACATTAAAACTGATAGAGCGAAATGTGCAAAGGAGTATGAGAGATGCAATAGGGAATTGATGAATCAAAAGAAAGAGATACAGGAAGGCTTAAATCAACAAAAGGAATGCAATATTCAACGAAAGAGTGAAGTGTTGCCAATAGAGTGTATGTCCAATGACAAATGTTGTGGTGAGGGAAACCAAGGTGAAGTTAGAGAGATAGTTCAAGAACGTAATAAGGACTATAATGGAGTATTATTAGATATTGATGTAGAGAGATTGGAAGAGAATGGAGAAAGGATTGAACGATTATTAGAAAACAAGAAGGAAGGTATAGAAATGAAGGAAAGGAGCAAAAAGGGGTTGTAATAATAATTAGGTAAATGAAAGGTAAAGAGAATTTCAAGAAGAATAACAGGAGGTTGTACAAAATCCAGTGAAGAAGAGAAAGAGAGGGACTAAAGGAAAAAAAGTAGATTGTATTGAGAAAAAAATAAGAAAAGAAAAGAAAAAAAGGAAAGGAAGTATAGTTGAGAGGAGAAACCAGAAGTTAATTGATACAGAAAAAAGGATCTAAATAAGAGAAAATTATGATAATAAGCTCAAGGTGAATGGTCAAAGTAAACGAAAGAAAAAAAGAATAAAAGAAGAAACATGGTATAAAGAATATATGGAAGAAAATTAAAGATAACACAGAAGGAATACAAAAAAGAAGAAAGGTGGCAGTTATTTGAAGAGGAGAAAATATTGGAAATCTCGAAGACGAACTAAAAAGGTGAAAATGCCAATGTCCAGGTCAATAAATCCTTTGAAACTGGATTTGTCAATGTGTTGTCCAGAGAACATATTAAATGGTGAGGTAACAGAGCAACACTATTATGAAATGGAAGAAAGTCTGACATCGAAAATGTTGTCAGTAATTCCATCGTATCTAAATTCCATCGTAACAACTAAATTTGATGTTAATTATATAAACGTGATATCAGGGAATACTGGGGTGAGTAAGAATGTGATAGAACATGAAAAAGAATGGAAAAGGAATTCATTGTCAAATCAGAATATAGATATGACAAAGACTTATGAGAAATGGAGGAAACGAAAACAAAAACTCAAAGAAAAAGCAGAGAACAAGTGGAGTCAAAGGAATTGGAGAATACAAGAAAATGAGAAGTTATCAATCCAATGGTATAAAAGAAAGGTGATTAGTTTGGTAAAGAGGTTGAATAATCCGAGACAGGTGAAGAAACAGGAGAAAAGGATTATGATAGAGAAAGGAAAATCTGAAGATACAGTAATGGGTGTGGTAAATAAATTTATTAATCCATATGAAATTCATAGCAATACTGAAATACAACTAA
Source organism: Lepisma saccharinum (assembly GCA_022664845.1). Classification (NCBI taxonomy): domain Eukaryota; kingdom Metazoa; phylum Arthropoda; class Insecta; order Zygentoma; family Lepismatidae; genus Lepisma; species Lepisma saccharinum. The sequence goes on from JAGDQP010010848.1 coordinate 19,010, forward strand.
TGTTTTAATAAAGTTCAGAGGGGAATAGTGTGACGAAATAGGAAGAATTTGTAGGTTCACTAATGAATAATGAGATCACAACTTATGATTAAATACAGGAAAATGTATACCGGTATAAAGATGGTAATGTACATATAAGTGTTTGGAATGGATTTAATTGATTTATAAATGATATGAATGAAAGGAATTAATAAGAAAATAATGTGTTGAAAATCATCGTTACCCAGTAAGAAAGGAATATAAGAAATGGCATTTTAATTATGGATTAATAATAGAATTACAATGGGATGAATGAAGTTAATTAAAGGAAGATCATGAAAAAAAGTTATATATTGATTTTTTTTACTATTCTGATTGGGGGCATGTGTAATGGCTCAACGATCAATGATTATCGATAATTATGATCTTATGATTAAAAGGCTAAATAGATTATATTATGGTATAAATTGTTGAAAATAGGAAGCAACTTGTAAATATTGAAATATTCCGCGTGTCTTCTGAGCACGTGGATATTGTGCAAATAAGCAAGCATGTTTATAGGACAAACATGTGTATAAGAATGTAAACATGTAGTGACACACATAGGAGCAGACGACAGTCAACTCCACAAATAAGCACCAGATGGAGCGGATAGCAGAAGATAGATTGAGCTGGAATCAATGTAGGAGAAGAAAGAAGAACCACCCCTACAATCACCTATAAAATGGACCAGCGCAAGGCAAGGGGTATCACTCGCTCCCAGGGTGGTCAGCTCCTCCCCTTCCTCCGTTCGCAGTTGACTCTGTAACTGGAACATTCCTTGGTACGTAGTTGGCTCTGTAACTGGTACCTTCCTGCACATGCAGTTGGCTATGTAACTGGTGTGTACTTTCACCTTAAACCTAACTTCTACCGTACGCAGTTGACTCTGTAACTGGTACAAACACAAGACACGCAGTTGGTTCTGTAACTGGTACCTTCCTGCACAAGCAGTCGGCTATGTAACTGGTGTGTACTCTCACCTTAAACCTAACTTCTTCCCGTATGCAGTTGGCTACGTAACTAGTACAACTCCCGGCACTCAGGTTGGCTATGTAACCGGTGCTATCCTTCATATCCGGTCCTCTACAGATCACCCAAGAAGAAGAAGAGTCTTAGAAGCCATCCTTCTAACTAATCTGTAATTAATCTCCTACGGGACGGTAATTTTGTTAACGTTACTATTTTTTATAAATAAATGGTTGAGGATTAAAATCCACTCCCGTGTATTAATTGTCTCTACCGTACAGAAACATAAGGAACATTACGATATATTTAATTCAATATATGCTTTGTTGCTGACGAAACTAATTTTACTAGCTGATTGTCATATTTATATGAACTTGGTTAAGACAATGGAAGGTTAAAGAAACAAATTAAATTGACATGGATAGAGGATAGCTAAGTTTCGATATGAAACATTATAGTGCAAAGAATTGATATTTGAAAAGAATATCAATTAAAGGTATTGAGTAAAGCTTTGAAATAATAATGTAATGTATTGGGTTTTATGAAAAATGTTTTATATCAAAAGGTACACAAACAAAGATTGAGAAGATCAAGGATTATATCTTGTGTAGTAAAAAGTAATCCATTATTTTGCCAATAGATGGCTTCAGTGATCTGTATCTCCCGTTGTATAAGTCCGATCGGGTTCAACGAAATGGCGTTCAAACGATGAGATTGTGTACTACAAATACGGTTCAGATAGTTGTGATGAGTTGACTCAGTGTTGTGTGAAAGCGCGTCAAAATGGACACTAGCAAAGAGAAAATACGCTATATTTTACAGTTTTTCTTCGATAAAGGCGAAAACGAAAGCCAGGCGGCTGCAAATGTGAATAGTGTTTATGGTCCTGATACTGTAACAGCCAATCACGCGCAATTTTGGTTTCGTCGATTCCGTTCCGGTAATTTTGACGTCAAAGATGTACCACGCACTGGAAGGCCAAGTGTCGAAAATGTCGATAAAATCATGGACATTGTCGCGTCCGACCGTCATGTAAGCACTGTTTCGATTGCCCAAGAGCTAAACATTGCACAAAAAACCGTGTGGAACCATTTCCATAAGGCTGGATACACAAAGAAGCTTGATGTATGGGTGCCACACGAGTTAACGCAAAAAAACCTCATGGACCGAATTTCCATCTGCGAATCGCTGCTGAATCGCAACAAAAGCGACCCATTTCTGAAGCGGTTGGTGACTGGTGATGAAAAGTGGATCACTTACGACAACGTCAAGCGAAAACGGTCGTGGTCGAAGCGCGGTGCGCCGGCGCAAACGGTGCCCAAGCCAGGAATGATGGCCAGGAAG
>JAGDQP010010848.1:21740-34728 GCA_022664845.1 Lepisma saccharinum
AAGCCAGGCGGCTGCAAATGTGAATAGTGTTTATGGTCCTGATACTGTAACAGCCAATCACGCGCAATTTTGGTTTCGTCGATTCCGTTCCGGTAATTTTGACGTCAAAGATGTACCACGCACTGGAAGGCCAAGTGTCGAAAATGTCGATAAAATCATGGACATTGTCGCGTCCGACCGTCATGTAAGCACTGTTTCGATTGCCCAAGAGCTAAACATTGCACAAAAAACCGTGTGGAACCATTTCCATAAGGCTGGATACACAAAGAAGCTTGATGTATGGGTGCCACACGAGTTAACGCAAAAAAACCTCATGGACCGAATTTCCATCTGCGAATCGCTGCTGAATCGCAACAAAAGCGACCCATTTCTGAAGCGGTTGGTGACTGGTGATGAAAAGTGGATCACTTACGACAACGTCAAGCGAAAACGGTCGTGGTCGAAGCGCGGTGCGCCGGCGCAAACGGTGCCCAAGCCAGGAATGATGGCCAGGAAGGTTTTGCTGTGTGTTTGGTGGGATTGGCAGGGAATTATCTACTATGAGCTGCTCCCCTACGGCCAAACCCTTAACTCGGAACTATACTGTCAACAATTGGACAGTCTGAAGGCAGCAATCGCCCAGAAGCGGCCAGCTTTGGCCAATAGGAGAGGCATTGTGTTCCACACACTTCTGCCACACACAGGATGGCTTCTAAGACTCTTCTTCTTCTTGGGTGATCTGTAGAGGACCGGATATGAAGGATAGCACCGGTTACATAGCCAACCTGAGTGCCGGGAGTTGTACCAGGACAACGCCAGGCCACACACATCGATAGTGACTCGCCAGAAGCTCCGGGAGCTTGGTTGGGAGGTTCTTATGCATCCACCTTATAGTCCGGACCTGGCACCGAGTGAATACCATCTGTTCCTGTCCATGGCGAACACGTTTGCTGGTGCAAAATTCGCGTCAAGAGAGGCTTGTGAACATCGACTGTCTCAATTTTTTGCCAATAGGGACAAGTGCTTCTATGAGAGAGGCATCATTATATTACCTTCCAAATGGTAACACGTTATCGAACAAAACGGCGCATATGTGACGTAAATCGGATCATTCTAACTATGGTAAGTCAAGCCTTCAATGTCATGCAAAAATAATGGATTACTTTTTATTACATCAGATATTATCCTCGATCAAGGATTATTCTCGACCTCGACCAGACGAACCCAGAGTCATTAAAAGAAACCCTGAGATAATAGAAATAGATTTGATAGTCTTAGTCATAGATGTTATATATAGAGAGACTGCAGAGAGTGTGCAGTTTTATTAAGATAACACGACCATTACAAGGCTCAGGCTAGGATAGGGGAGGGAAAAAGAATTCTGGAAGGTGTTGGCCAGAGCCTATGTTGAAGGTGTCATCCCGGCATTTGCTTGGTGTGACTGAGGAAAAAACCCTGGAAGAATCTCAGTCTGAATGGTCTGCCGCTGGGATCGAACCCACGACCTCCCGAATCCTACGCCAACGCTCTACCACTTTTTGAATGTGTTTTACCGTAAGCGGGTTTTTGTTATTGCTTGTTCAACTTGTTTTACTTGTATTATACTGGTGTGTACTTGTTCTATCATCAGTAACTATTGACAGCACAGTTAAAATCACATCCATGCCCGAGGTGGGATTCGAACCCACGATCCTTGGCTCGCCAGACTACCGCACTAGCGAGCACGACCACCTGGATCGACACCACTTAGCTATGACTGCTCGGTGATATTTCATGTTATTTAATATGTCTGTCGTCCATGGAAATATCGGAAAATATCTACATTTTACATCTACAAACAATTCTCTATGTAAGAGTGTACAGTATGTAAATTAACAGGTTAAATTTGATATAAGATTTGACATAGATTGAGCAACTACAGTAGCACTAACACTATGTACACTCACAATTTACTCTGGTATTTGATTATATAAGGCATACTCGGCAATTAAGTAGTATACTATATGACTATCTAAATTACACGATAATTTATATTATTATTATTATTTTGTTAATGTTTGTTAGATTTGTCCATCTTAAACTATTTCTCTGCGTAGTTTTCATGATTACTGAGATATTTTTCATAACTGTGTGTCAGATTTTGTAAACCCTTTTCATGAAAACGTACGTTGTTTTCACAATAACTTCTCGCTTTTACTTTCCGAGTATACCTCGTACGTATTTATACGGAAAGAAACATTATTTTTCACCCACTATCCTTAGAACGAGACCTGGCGCAACTAAGATTAAGAATCGTTCGCTCTTAAATTTAAAATCAGGAACTTCGATATGTTACCCGCATTCGCTGTCCCCGGAAAACTATCAACTTGTTTGCTTTGTAGGGGGTGCAGGTAAAGAATACAATATATTTTTATCAACAAATGTAGTTCCTCCATTATTCATACTCAAGTACAACTATTTCAAGTGGTGAATTAAGTTGTATGCGCTTTCGATACTTTAATACCATGTGACTTGCTTCCATATATATTTATTACCCAATTGACAGTTAGGTACCTATTTTCATAAAGTTTCAAACGTTCTCGTAGATTCAAGTAACAGGGAGATACGTTGTGACACTTTATCTAACCCGTCATTTTTCATGTGACAGTGTTCCATAAATGCTATACATATTTATGAGTAATTACACATTACAAGATATCTAAGAACCTTAAAACAACTTCTCAAGCGGTTTCGTACAAGCAAATCCAATTGCATATTAACAGACAAGAAAGAAAAACCTTGCAAGATTTTTTTTTCGTTTCACATATCAAGTCGTCTCAAGAATACATGTCACGTCATGTCATACGTTGGTTATGTCATGTGATATGGCAGTAATTTGGTCACGAAGTGCATCAACAATGCATTTTAAGCAGTATGTTTTTTCTTTTTTCTTTTTATTTGCAGGTGGCCAAAATTAACATTGTTTAAACCTCTAAATTTGAGGTAAACAGTAGCAATAGAAAAATATTTGCTCCTCCTTTTCTATGCAAATTTTGCCCCCACCCTCCACCAGTGTCCTTTCCTCTGTAGGTGAAAGGAGGAACCACGGACACCCTGCGTAGACCTCGTGTAAGAGTCTTTGTGAGGTCGTCATTCTTCTTGTGCGTGCGGCAATCCTGACATTGAAAGAAAAGAAGGAATCGTTACAACAGGCCCTGCAGCAGAATTGCACTGGAAATTGCAGTTGCACCGTGCTATTTTTTTTATCTCCTTCTTTCCTTATAAAATTGTATTCGTGTTCAAAGTTGTTAAAAAATTTACTAGACACATGTCTACGCTCCCAACAGGTTACATTCTGCTAAGCCAGAAGACAGAAGTGGTCGTTTTCAAGTAAAAGAATTCTAAGAATTCTCACGCTTTAACTTTCAACCATGACCTACGAAATACACATCTACAATTCTACAGTACCAGTAGGCTCTAAATGAGTCAAGTTCTTGACTCACAAGGAACGTACCCGACGTCACACTCAGATTTGAATGAAACTTTCACAGGTGATAGTCACAGGTGAAAAGAAATTGGATGAACTCCTACGTTTCGCAATTGCATCTAAAAGGAGATAGGTGATTGGTAAGTTATGTGATATCCCTTGTGAAATGTTTTGGGTGATTCAAATATGGACCACATAATTTCTACAGATTTTACGCAACACGAATGTAACCATATCGAATGTGAATGAGAGCAAACACTGAATCTTCAACGCATGCTACATCCTCCGTCCGCCATTTTAGATATGCCATTTAGATTCAACTAATTTTCTGTAATGAGAATAGGGGCAAGAGACTTACCAGATTTATCTAAACAAATTCTCAAGAACTTACTGATGCAAATAGTTTTACCATATCTTCAACCATTCTCAAATTATTATGTGTTAGTTAAAAGAATGTTAATTTTAATTTCATAATACTTAATCACGTAGTAATACAAACATCGGCTTATGAGCTTCAAGGGCTTTCCCTAGTGATGACGTAAACTATCCTTCAAGATTATACCACCTGGAACAACAAATTTGTACCATCCATTATATGTACCCTATATTTATTCGTCAGTACAAACGTTTTCCTAGAAAACTTGAGGAGTACGTAAGGTGTAATATTAACTACATTCCCAACTTGCATGATCCAGTTTTTATTATCAAGATGCACAACTTCACTTATAACCAACTAAATTTTCCAAAGTACGTTCCCATGCTATGGTACACTTGGATATCAACTGGTTATTTACAACATACAGAGAAACAACAGTTTAAAAATATAATTGACATTAACTTCCACGTAAGCACAACCTGCGGAGTCCAAAATGCGAAGAGAGTGCTTTTGTTCTGAGTTCTTGATGTGAGATACAGTTGTAAATTCAGCACTGTGTTACATTACCACGATTTCGCGTCAGAGTAACTTAAGGTATTCTCCTTCATAGACTGTTATCTCATACTTGTTCATTTTATGTAGATGCTCTTTTGCGTTCCGAATACAAAACTGGAAGTGTCTACAGTTACAGCCACAGAAGCCATTTATCAGTCTTGCAGCGGCTTGATAGCCAAGGGGGTGGGCGGCTCAGATTCAATTTCCATCCAGGGTCCAACATTTTTAAAAGAAATTTTTTCCTATATGCTAATCTTAGTAAGTAATAAAAGTACATTCACATTATTTCAGAATTTATGACACAGAACACAATAATGCCGAACAAGTCACAGCGACGGAAAACGGATTAGTTAGTTGCCATTGTTTTTCACCACTAACTGTCACTGATGTAAATAAAGGTGGATTCATGATAATTGTCAGTGAGAAGAACGCGTGGTTACATCTATATCAGTGAAGAATGAACAGAGAGGGTCGTGACTCCATTATGGTTTTTACAGACAGAATTGTTCATCTATGTACGCAAAAATATGTACAACGAAATGACGGAGAGCACGGTCTTGTGGAAGGAGTTTTTTGTAAAATCACAGTCTTTATTTAAGGCAAGTGGAAGGATTGACTCTTTCAGCATGTGGAGATAACTGCCGCCAGTTCAAGTATCATCAACAAACACTACACCTATTACTGGAGTATACCATAATCCACACCACAACAGGATTTTTCTCGTATCTCGCATCCTACCTGGTTGACTGGTATTGGACCTCCTCTTCGTTAGTAAATAAGGAGACCTCATAACTGAAAAGTATCTTCAGTGCAAACGTTGGATTACTTCGAACTTCCCTCCAAGTCTCTCGCAGAACTGAAAGTGCCGATGCGGATCATCCCCACTCAACTGATGTAGAATTTGCAGCTTGCACAGGTGCAATTTATGTATATAGAGGACACGAACAGGAGTGCCTTTGACTGAGGCCACATTCTCGCGATACATATCGAGTGCTCTTCGTTTGGCTTTTAACAAGTGATGCTAACACCACAGTTGCTGTCTCCGCATGAGTTGAAATTTTGAGCCACCACTTTTAGGTTTGTTACAATCCTCTTCCTGTTTGTATAAATTTGTGGACGAGTTTCATCACTGCACTATGTATAATAGGACGCATCTCCGGGTATCTGGAGTTATTACCTTATCTTGCAATAACCGACACGTTCATATCTTATTTTGCCATTTTCGATCATTGTAACAGTAGGCCTACTATGGATTAAAAAACTACATTCTTTATATTTACTTGTAATAACATGAGAATAATTGAAAATACGCTAAAAAAAATCCTTCAATATGTTCCTGAGAAAATTTTAGATGAATTTGGTATGTCAGTTACCCCATTTTCATTTGAAGTAAGTAAGTGGAATCAAAGATGGTGCATCCAAAATGGCTGACGAAACATGTAGAATGCCTCAGAAATGAATGTCTCATTTACATTGCATACGTATACGTTCAGGTTCTGTATAATCTATGAAAATTATATGAATAGCTCTACACATACCTAATGTAAAACATAATATTGAATAAGCTAAAACCGATTAGAAATACGGAATAACTAATTGCATCAGTGACAATTTGAGAAAACTTCAAGTATATTTGATATGCTACTTGGCCCTATTCCTATTTAAGAAAAATAATTTGAATCCAAGGTGGCGGACGCAGGATGTAGCATGCGTTAGAGATGCAGTGCTTGCTCTCATTCACATTTGATATGGTTACATTCATGTTGCGTCAAATCTGTAGAAATTATGCGGTCCATATTTGAACCACCCAAAACATTTCACAAGGGGAACCACATAACTTTGCAATCACCTAACTCCTTTTAGATGCAATTGCGAAACGTAGGTTCTCACCCTATTTCTTTCACCTTTGAAGATTATCAACTGTGGAAGTTTCATTCAAATATGAGTGTGTGACTTCGGGTATGTTCCTTGTCAGTAAAATAACTAGCAACGTGCTTCATGGAAGCTATAAAAGCAGTTAATTTGATAGATATACATTTGCTCTTTAAACTTTAACCATCTTGCTGATAAGTCTATCAATATACAACTTCCTAAGTCATTTTAATGTACTTTTCATTTTATGTTACACAGACACAAACTTTGGTCAAGTACCTTACGGTCCGTCAGGTGCCTAGCTGGTCGACGTCTGCATTTGGTCGGCGAAAGTCGGGCCGACGAGCGGGAAAACGTTAAGTTTTTAAAAATCCCGACAAAGAGCCGATGTCGGCGGGCTGACTTAGGCGGGGTTTCGACGGCGGCCTGGAAAATGGCCCGACGAAGTGAAATTTTGAAACGCGACCTACTAACACTTATCAGCATTTATGAAATGAACTGTTTCATATTTTGAAGCTAATTCTTTTAGTCGAGTTATTTGAAGGTCATAACGTAGGATTTAAAATTTCCCATCAATAACAAGTATCTTCACATTATAGATTAGTTCATTTGATAGATACTCTGGATATCATCTACTCCAGTTTCTAAAATTCCATCTTGATTGTCATTTGTCCATTATTTTTTAATATATTACAAATTGAGCCTGATTACCAAGGGCTCTTAAAACGAATCTCCATTTGAATTTTCACTGGTCTTTAGGCAACAAGCCGAATGGTTGATGATGGGACAATTAGTGGAATGAAGAAAGTGAAGGACCGTGGACTGCACGCACACAGTATTTTGTGTATCAGAAAACCACATGGCACAAGCAGGGATCGAACCGGGGACCCCACACATCAGAGGTGAGCGCTCTACTACTGATCACCGAGGTACAAAACGGATCTGAAGCTGGTCCCTTTTCCCTTGGTTTGTTCAGTTTTTGGTGTTACTCCATCTGTTGCTAAACGGGTGACCAGGAAATAGCGGATGAAAATGCTGTTTTAAGACTCAGTACATTTCTAACACTAGTCATTTGTAAAATCGTAGAGCAAATAATCATTCGTTTTGTTTCGTTGAAATTCACAATACCTCTAACCAATTCAATTTCTGCATCTTCTCAGAAACCATTTGATGTTTGCTCTTCAGTAAGTCTGATAATGACTTCTGTGGACCAGTTTTCAAATAACCCACCAACACAACACACGCTGGAAACCATATCATCATTTGGTCATGATTGATAACTCATGCAGAACAGAAAATTTATATAATAAACCTCTTCTTCGTCAGGAAATCGTACACATAAATAGACGAAAACTTAATTGCTTTTTATCCCAGTCACAATTTCCTCTGACTCACTAGACACACGAATGTACAGATCAACACGAAACTGTATTATATATCATCATTATTTTTATTATTATTTACTCTCTAGTTAGTATTTTTTTCTCTCTTTTAGTAATCACATTATGATTGTAATATTATATATTTCTTCATTTTTAATTGTAGTTGCTATAGTGTGAATTTTCGTGTCCATTTTTTGTTTGTTTTGTAGTGTTTAATTATTTATATAATATAAATTTGATGTAGAATGTTTAAATGGTTGAGTGGAAGAAAAGGTTATGCCTTAACTCCGCCATTCAAAATAAGAATAAATGAAATGAAATAAATTATCTATTAATGTTCGTTAAAATATACTCTTTCTATAATCTTCGACATCTAACACAAAATTTGATGTAAGAACTATTACTGTGTTTTCTTTCCCTGAATTATACAAAGTCCTCTAAATTGGACAATGTTATGCTATCGCTGTCTGTGATTTCAAATTATCAAATAGCCATTGATCATACTGCACTAATTCTATTGCAGTGAACAACGAGCTCTAACACGCCAGGTAGCAAGACATTTATGGATCCTTACCATTCAAAGATGTTGGACATGTTACTGTCCAAAGTTACTAATAAGTCAGTGTTAGAAATTTTTGTACTGTGTTCTGAGTTCAGATTATATTTTTTTAATTTGAAAATTATTATTATTTCAATTTTATTTTATTTTTAAATTGTTTTATATAATTCAGTAAGTTATTAGCAAGTTATCCCTTAGAAAGTAGGAAAAAAATAAGGTTAGGGGAAGTATGTATAAGTATCTGGGAATTGCATGATTCAATTTCCACTCCCACATAAGTTCCGAAATTGCTCTTGCTTTGCCAGTACAAAGGATAGTTCCCTGGTGTATACGTGACAAAAAGTTACCTAGTCGAGAGATATCTTGAATACAATAGTTGGCCAAAACATTACTAGTTCAAAGGCGCTTTGAAACTTTATTAGTCTTATTGCAAGTCTGCAAACTTGCTACAGACTTGCAGCAGAGTTGCTAGTTGACAAGTAGCAAAGTTATAACTAGCATTACACACTTGTCACATTAATTTTGCTCTAAATCTTTTCCGCCAAAACCTTGGTGTCTTTTGAAAACGTTGGTGAGCCAACATCAAGCATGTGAAGCAAACAATTTAACTGTCTGCAGTGAGATTCGAAGCCAGAATCTTCAGATTTGACTAATTTCCGTTAGGTTAACCACTATATTGTCGCGCCATCTCCTGACTGCCTTCTATTTTTACCAGTCCTTTTAAGTTACAAAGACTGTTTATAAAGTAAAGGAACACTGATATATACAGTATATCTTGTTATCCTGTGTCAGAGCTGTGCAGCCTGCTTCGTTGATGTTTCACAAGCGAGGATCTTCAGCAAAATCATTATGATGTGTACTTTACAGCTATATTTATATGTACGAATTTAAAAATGTTGTTTAAATGAGAAAATTAAAATTGTTATCGAATCCCGGTTTTTCAGTTAGTAATCCAACATGCTACTATTGTGCTAAGCTGAGAGCTAGTCAGAAGCACTTTGGTAGCGTAGTTTATTCTTTACGTAGCTAAGCAGATTTCTAACAGACGCCATGGATTATTTTCCCAATTTGATGCGGCAGGTTTGTTATTGTCAATTTTGCAACAACTCTTCCTCAAACTTAACATGCCAAGTTTGTAACGGTAAACAAAATTCAAAGCTCATGCGGCATATTTGTCTCATCAATTTTGCCACAGCTTTGCACCAAACTTGGTTCGTGAAGGTTAGCACTACAAATGAAAATCACGGCTAGTCCAGGTATAAACTTGCGTGCTATCTAGACAATGCCTTTTCTGACAGTCTTAGAGCCAGTAAACTCGTGAATTTGTTGCCAGTGATGTATATTTACATATTTGGTGCTACATTATAATTGATGTTGTTTTCAAGAACTGCATTTTTTCACAATATTTGGTTAATTTGCGCTAATACTTACACTTTTACTAATCTCTTATTATATAAATGTTAACGGTAAGTTACAGGCGACGCAACGCGTACTTAAAACTTCCTCACATATGAACATATCACTTCATTTTCAGTTTCTCTTTGATTGTTTTAATGTTGTGTTATTTTTCTTAAAGTGAATTTGGTCTTCTCTACTATATGACTCTACAGATGTTCCAATACTTTCGGTATCGATAGTCCATTATTGCTGGACTGATCGGCATATCCGATAATGGCTTCACCATACTCGAAAAGCACTAACGCCGATTTCAAACTATATATTTTCCATATTCAAATGGAGTAACAATTGATCCACGCATTTTGTCACACGACAAAAGTACTAATCTCAGTGGTGTCTCATATCTATTGTTAATATTGAGATTTCTCGTTCTGAAGATCTAGTGCAACGAATAGACCAACTAATTAAAAATTGTCATTTAAGAAAGAAGAGACAGAGGTTCATTTAGAGTGCAGTCAACGATCTGTGTATATGTTATGAATTCAGGTATTAACCGAGAGCATGTAAATGTAATGTTATTATATTTCATTTGTTTTCAGGCTACAGTATGAGACTTGTGTTAGAGAAATTATCTTCCTCAAAATAAGACATGGGCTTTGGAGTCAGTAGAAATAAACTTTTATTTTTTACGATTTAAGAAGACAGAGAGAGCAATATGTCTGTTGTCTGAATTATGAGGAGAGAAACAAGGGGCGTAGGAAGAGAATTCCTGGGAAATTCCCAGACTTATACAGTTTTATTGCTTTGATTCCTCACGTTTTGCGTGTCTCATAGATTAGAAAATGTGTCTGATTTACTCGGGGTGGTCCTTCACGAGCTCTCGCTTAGTCTCCACCATTTTTCAATTGTTGTGCATTATATCTCCAGCTTAAAGACAAGGACTTCTTTTCAAAGTGTCGGACACCAAACATACACAGAAACAAACCACAACTCCTCAGTGGACTGGCAGCTTGGTACGACGAGATGGTTCAACGCAAACAGCCATTCGAGAATCTTGACCTAGCACAGTAAAATACGAAGCAAAAGATGCTATACTGTAGTTAGAGTGAAACTTGAAGGTACAACTCCAATTAAACCATGAACATCCGTTATTTTTATTCGTTTCAAACATTCTGTATTAACGTGGGTGAAATTTAGCTAGAAAAAGTGGATAGTAATTCTTTGTGTGTGTGTGCTAAAAGCGTTGGAAATGTGGTCAAAAGTCAAAATCAAATTATTTCAAATACACAAAAAGAAAAGTAAAGGTACTTATCGGAGGTAGTAGGCTGGCGGTTGTATTCTGATTGCGTAGAATATAGAACATCGCCCATTGCAAATGCATGCTCATTGCCTCCGAGTAACACACAACACTTTGTAATTTGAATAAGAACTTTCCGCATCGCACGTAGTCACACATGAATCTTCCAAATCATAAACAACTGTGCGATTTTTTTTTTTTCAATAGATTTCGGAATATTACAAGTCTGTCAGCTAGTAGAGGAGTTCAGCTTCGTTTGAACAGTGACACTTGCTTCAATGTTCTGCAAATCAATTACGCGTATGTCAGTTTCCGTTTTGTTTCCTTCCTCTCCCCCCCCCCGCTCTCTATGGTCCCACACAAAGAGATTTGCAGCAGGAACAACAAATTACATTGTAGACAAGCATCCTTCAGTATCTCAGTGAACGGCGCGACGGTTTTGTTTGAGGTATCTAAGGCTCAGGCCAGGATATGGTGGGGGAGAGAGAGAGAGAGAGATGATGTTGGAAGGTGGTCGATACGTGAGCTTAGTTTGTAGGTACCATCCATTATTTGAATGGTGTGACTGATGAAAACCTCAGTCAGTATGAGCATTCACTGGGATCGTGTTCCCAGGACCTCCCGATTAAGAAAACGCTCTACCAACTGAACTACGGCCGTCTGTAGATAACAAATGGTTAATTGACAAATATCTCCTTTCATAAAAAAGGAGATAAAAGCGATCCGAATAATTATCGTCCGATTTCTCTCGTGCCAATATTTTCTAAAGTTATTGAACAATGTATGAAAATGCAGTTGTCAAGGTACTTTGAACATAATAATGTTTTAAATATGTCGCAATATGGATTTAGAACTGGTCTTTCCACTATAAAAGCAGTTGAATCAGTTGTTTCAGAAATAATAAGAGGGTTTGAATCTCGCTCTTACACCTGTGTCACTCTAGTTGATTTAAGTAAAGCATTTGATAGTGTCTCACATGATATTCTAGCATCAAAATTACAGTTTTTATGGTATCCAGAGTAATGAACTCAATTTAATTAAATCGTATCTCACTAATAGACATCAAATTGTTAAAATTATGAATGTAAAGTCAGAAGAATTAATCATACAAACTGGAGTACCGCAGGGCTCGGTTCTTGGTCCTTTTCTCTTTGTTGTATATATGAATGATTTGCCTAGTTGTTTACCACATAAATCTGTTTTGTATGCTGATGATACCACCTTTATTACAAACGCAGAAAACACAAAGTCACTACAAGAAAAGAATGAAGAAATGATAATAGCGTCCTCAAGTTGGTTTTTGCATAATGAACTAACCTTGAATGCTGCAAAAACTGTTGCACTCTATTTCAATTTGAATCACGAAAATGCTAATGATAGTAATATTGAATCTGTCAAACTTTTGGGTATATATATGGATGCAAAACTAAATTGGAATAGACATACTGACGAAATGTGTAAAAAACTTGCTAGAGTTTTATATATGCTCCGAAAGTTAAAGACATCTGTAGGAGAAGACCTATTGATCTCTGCGTATTATGCTTTTTTTCATCCCCATCTACTATATGGTAACTTATTTTGGGGAAATTCTAAAGGGGCTTTAAATGTATTTAAATGGCAAAAGAAAGCGGTTAGATGTATAAAGGGTGTATCTGATAGAGTATCTTGTAAAAAATTATATAGTGAATATAAAATAATGACTGTACCATCGATATTTGTATACCAGAGTTTAATGTATGTCAAAGAAAACTATGCTCAAATTACAAGACGTACCGATATCCATGACTATAATACAAGACAGAAAGATAATATGGATACGCCGTATGTAAGACTAAGTAAGACGCAACATAGTTATAGGTACTGTGGAGTGAAATATTTTAATTTGTTACCGTCATTTATTCGTGATATGAATCAGAAAAGGTTTGACAGCTATATTAAAAATATGCTTAAAAATAGTTGCCTATATAGCGTAGGTGAATTTGAAACTTATTTAAGGGACCATTATTAAACTACGTACATATTGTATAATCTTAACTTTTATTATATAATTCTATATTTATATTATATTATTTTTATGACGAAGTCTATTACAACTGTAAATAGT
>JAGDQP010010848.1:35128-54597 GCA_022664845.1 Lepisma saccharinum
TGTTTATACTTATATTTTCTACATCTTGCATTTTCAACGTTTTACACACTTCATGGAAATAGGTTGGGAAATCAAGTTTAGATATTTTTCGTTATACCCAAATTATACGCACTTCACGAACATAGGTTAGAAAAGACAGGTGGCATGTTTTCTTTTAATAAAATGCGATGCAAACATAAAAAATGCACTGGCATCTGTTAACTAGGGATTACAATTACGTACTAAGTGTGGTAACTTGGTATCTTCCATAAATTAAAAATCATAAATAGTGGATTAAATATTGATCTCTTCACTCGACCGCCAGAAGGCGAAGGTTACTGACTCCTGTAAATTAACTTGCTAAGTCATGCCAAGCTGCTCCATTGAAAAATACTCTTCAAGAACTTAGAATTTAAACCAGGATATACACCATATTTGGTCACTGAATCTTGGATTCAGACTTTGCCATCCGGATGTAAGCCTATTTGCAAGATATTGGAAACGCTATTTTGTATCCTAAGAATTCTTAAATATATGTTATCTTCTCATAACCTGAGTTCCTTCATTTGTTTTACATATATCCATATGCTTTCATCGACATGCTGTTTCTATGTTTCCATCAACCGCATCTTCACTTTAATCACTATGCAAAGTATTTCTTATCCTGCCGGCATTGATGAATCAACTGACTTAAAGCAAATATGATTCAGTTATTGAAAATATTCATCAACTGGAGCCTAAACCCGTTTAACATAATTATGCTGTCTTGTTTAGATTACTAAAATTTTACGATGGTAAGATGCACGGGTAAAACTAACTTGCGTTTAGACTACCTATCTTAACTTGGTTATAGTGCTTGTTCTACCATTGTCTGTAAAGAAACAAATAACGGTCTCCGTAAAGAATCTGCTTGTTACACGAGAGAGGATTAAGTTATAAAAAATGAACACAAATGAATTGATTCTAGCGTAACATTTTGTAGGTTAGTTCTGCCATCATTCTTTTATACTTTAAAAGTGATACGCGCCACTAGGATACTATATATTTCGATAAAGAAAGTAATAAACTCACGAAGTGAGCCGTGCTTAATAACTAACTTGCTAACGTTACAAGATAACCGTCGTAAGTTGACGTTAATTAAATTTGAAACCTGCGTTAACGGTAACTACCGTTTGCATTACTAAAATAAACTCGGGTCAACGTTAACTATGGTAAGATGTTAGTAATGTAAACAAGGCATAAGTTACAACATCCAAAGCGTTAAGAAACACTTCCTTAAAAGACGTAAACCGTCATAGATTACATTATTACTTCTGAAATAAACATTCACTTTTAAATTTCCATTTCGAGCACTGCATTCTTTCGTAAGTACTCTGTAGAAATGATAGCGGCCAGGACGTTCATTCCAGAGACCATTTAAGTTTTCTCCTAGTGGGGGCATGTATGGGTCGTGTATTTTCTTTACACACACCATCACATATAAATGCACGAAGTGTCTTAATACGTCTCTTCACCAGTGGGGTTAAAAAATCCCCTGATTAAATACTGCCCAGGATTCCTTGAATACAATGTGAAGGACGAGAAAGGGGAAGAACATATTTAGTTAAATGAAACGTAAGTTGAAGTGGCTTCTTTGTTTGGTGTAGCCCTCACTTATCCAATAGTTGATCAGTATGGTAAGATTTGCTTTATCTTTGTTTTACTGTACGGCATATACATAAAATATGAATGTAACACTAATTGAATAGAATAGCAGGAGAGAGATTCTGTTGCTGTTCCATATGTTAACAATAACAGAATGCAAAGACA
Organism: Lepisma saccharinum; assembly: GCA_022664845.1. Taxonomy (NCBI): domain Eukaryota; kingdom Metazoa; phylum Arthropoda; class Insecta; order Zygentoma; family Lepismatidae; genus Lepisma; species Lepisma saccharinum. The sequence goes on from JAGDQP010010848.1 coordinate 36,917, forward strand.
TTTCTATAGTCTATTGCTGTCAAAATTTCCCATTAGCGATGCAGATGCAGGATTTTCACAGAACTGCTTCTGGAATTTGAGAATTAATAATTAGCAGGGCCGGTGTTTTGTATTATGATAATTAAGAATGCATATTCACTTGATTCTTATGTAGTTTGATCCTGGCGAGAAGATAACTGTCTACTTTCGCTCACTTCCATTCTTCCATAATCGTCTCATGAATTATTCAGTGGCATGTGTTATGTCGATTCTTCTGACTTATGAATACAAAATGACTAAACTAAGAGAACAAAACAATAACAGAAAATCATCTTCAGTAAAGAATTGGTTTATCTTTTCTAAATCTTTAATCACATACAACGCGGTGTCGTTTTTCTCACACCTAAGTACAGAAAATGATGTGTTTATCTCCAGTTGTAGTTCAAGACGGACCAGAATCCCATTTGTTCGAGTGGTTTCCATAAGAGGAAGTCGACTTGTACGTACATACAAATTTAGTATGCATGATTCCTCCGAAAAGGATTTTAAACTGTATGTGACCTGGTTAGGCATGCACTTCCATGCACACGAGAAAAAAATAACATAGAAGAAGCATCTGTGCCGAGTAAAGAAGCTACCCTTTTGGTTGGTTGAATAGGCTTAGCCGTCGGACGGATTGACGCCCTGTCGGATTGATGAACAGATCGTGTTCCACGCATCAGACGCATGCCACACCAGAATGAACCATGCGTCATCCTTTGATCGATGCTGGTATTTATTTTTTTGGTCTGCAATAGTTTCCTCCTTCCCTCAACACGAGAAAGAAGTTAACATCAGAACGAACAATCTCTGTGTGTGTCTCCTATGCTCTCTCGGTAACCAAAAAGAAATCTAATCAGCTCAGGATCATGCAGGGGACAATCCACTATAATATGCGAAGCTTTCCTTATTTCCCAATGTATTGTTTGGTTGTACCATCTATGAAGAGTGACTCGTCATAAATTACAGCAGATATTCATGAAAAATATGAAACAAAGAGAATTTTTTAAGTTTAAAATACAACGTTAGAATTGCACTCAATAAAAGGTGGAAAACATTGTCACTTGTGATTCCGTACGACTATTTCCATTCTTCGATAATTATATCAGTGGCGTAGCTTCAGACTCTCAGAAGTTCCACTTCCCTGAATGTTTATAAGTTCAAGTTTTATCAAGAGCCTCAGCTCAGTTGACTGAGGATTTCTGTGGTTTCCCTCGGTCACACCAGGCAAATATTGAGATGGTTCCTTGAATAAGGCCAGGTCCGATTACTTCTCAAATCATGTTCTTATTATTATTCCTGTTGTATTGTCTCCGAACCTCTAATGTGATTGGAGTTTATTAAATAAACAAGATAAATCTCTATTTTCTTAAATGTAAGAACTGTTTTTCACAATAAAAATATTAAGCATTTATAACAACAAACAGTATTTATTCGCTCTTACATGGAATTATTGTTTCTGAAAACGTCTGCTTCCTCACGGCGCATATGTTGAAACTGCATCATGTTTGACAATGACATCCTTCATTGAAGCCATATTTTTATACCTTTACCATGAAGCGTAGAGTCGTGCTTAAATGTTCGTTCTCGGTTTTCCTGTCTATCGTCCCACCAAAACTGCAATCACGAAAAGTTCAGTCAACTTGTATGCTATCATTTCCTTGAGTCTCACCCTCTGCACGGGGAAAGCATTACGCCATTATGTTTAGTGGTATCTAATGGCGTTCCGGGTGGAAGAGGTAAATTCCTGCTCTTCCGAGTAGACAGGGATTTGAATGCTATCTGTTTCCACATGTTAGTTCTCGAAATTGAAATTCAGGCAACGCTTATAAATTTAGTGAGAACTTTTAAAATGAAATTTAACACATTGTTAATTTTGCATTCTAATGTTACACCATCGCATTAGAATAACTTTTCTCTTTCAACCACAGTTGACCCCATGATGCACATGGAATCATACTAATTAAATTAGAAAAATGTTGCACCGACGAGCTGCTATTAACATCTGACTTCTGTGTTTTAGTCGAAGTAATACTCACAAAAGAAGTTATATCCATTTTCCGAGCTATTTTCTTTGTGTCACTGTGGCGAAAGTGTTTCCTTTGTAATAAAATTAAGAGAATTAGTATCTTTCCGTCATAGTGACACAAAGAAAGTCACTCGCAAAATGGATATAACTTCTTTTGTGAGTAATAGTATTGCGTCACTTCCTTTACCCCGATGGGGTTTTTGTACTGACATCACATCACTTATTTTCTAAGGGTGCCTATTAAAAAAAAAAAAGTATAGTCTTCATACAAAATCGATTTTGCTCCGTATCTCGAAAACGGTAACTCCTATAAAAAAAACTTTGATTGGCCCGCAATTAATCCCCCAAAACCCTCCGGTACCGCCCATTTGGGGCTACAACAAAAAGACAGACAAACTTTTCTATCAGTTGTGAAAATTATGTGATTCGGCTAAAAAAAAAAAAAGTCGTAACGTTTGTGTGTGTGTGTGTGTGTGTGTGTGTGTGAGAGAGAGAGAGAGAGAGAGAGAGAGAGAGAACCCCTTCACCGATTTTGACGTGTGATACACCGTTTGAAAAGTATTGAAGCGTAGATTAAGATTCCGCAAGCTTCGACCACCTATATGGTTTAGCGTCAGTGCTATCATCACAAATGTGAAATTTTGACATTTTTTTCGCACTGCCCTAGGGTATTCCAGGGAGGTCCTACCAACCCAAATTTTTCTCTGTGTCTTAGTATTGGAAAGAGCTTTCAAATGCAAGTTCGAACATCAAAATCGGGCTTATAATTCGCTAGATCCGAAACTAACTGTATACATCTCTATGCTAACGAGTGCCGCTAACAAGTGTCCTTTGCCAGCGTCACCCTAAGAACTGCCGTTCTTCATGATACGATTTTGATACTGAACGCATGATTACACAATTTTCTTCTTGGAATACGTCATAGGTGTCTTCATGAAGTACTTCATACTAAAAGAAGAAAGATGTATACAAGTATACTAAGCTTCGATCTGATGTATTCCTTATTTTATATGGCGATGTCCAACGCGTATACTAGCGTCTCGCTCTAAGACACATACCACTAAGGATGGACCCAAGCTACAGCCACGAAAAGCGTTTAGATATGTCTATGATGTACAAATAATTTATCATAATTTGAAATAGTTTGGATAACTGCAATTTTAACAGAAAGTACTTTGCTAACTTAATATAAGAACTATATATTGAATTGACTACTATAATGTTAACTGAGGCGATGACTTCTCTGAGCATGTGAGATCTGTTTTGTCTCAAAGCTTCGATTCCTTTCTGTTACAACTCTATTAGTAACACATATAAGTAGCACAGTTTCATGCGTTTAGCTACGTGAGTGTTCACACGTATTGTTGTTCAGATCACGAAAAGGCGTATCTCAGTTTTATTTTTTTTTTTTTTTCAGGAGAGCACGAGAAAGTTTTTGCGCTGATTCGAAAGTTTCTTATTCTTTACATATCACATTTCTCCCGTCCAACATTAGTTTGCAGACTTGCGAAGATATCATCTACATATTGCAATGTACGTTGTGATTATATCTCTCTTGGATAAAATAGCGGGAGTTCGACAGGGTTGAAAAAACATGTTTTTATTTTTAAAAAACATATGTTTAAAACATGATTTATTTGATTTTTAAACATGTTTTTTATAGACATGCGAAAAACGTGTTTAAAACATTTTAATCATTTTCTTAAAAATAAAAATTGTAGAGTTATGATAGGTACTCCATATGCAGTAACATCTATAATGCTTCAATCGCGCTTGCGGTCTATTCTTAAGCACTTACACGAAATTGTAGATTCTATTTTACCAAATTTGATGACATTTGCTATTTATTAAAATTCAATGAGAAAGTACCCGGTGCAATGCACACGCGCCGTGAACGGTGCATGGGGGATTTAGAAGTAGCGCTCCACATATTCTCGACCAACGGCACGAAGTGAGGTGGGGTAGTCAGTCCCACGCTCGGCTGCCTTTAGCTCCCAAAGTGCCCAGGAGTACAAAGAACGCTGTGGTACTCAATTTGATAGGAGACTTAGTATACCTCAGAGCTGTGTGGTAATTGAAAGCGGGGAAATTCCCAGGCACCTCTTAGACACTACCCTGGAACCTCATTATCTTTGTGCTTCCTAGGGGGTATTTTGTTAATAGCTTGATGAACGATAGCAAATCACTTCGAACATAAAATAATAAAAATAAAACTGAAATAACCGCATTATTGCAGTTATTTCGAAATATAGAAAAACTATCCAGATCAAATATTATTGGTAGGTTGGTACTGCCTGAATCAAATGCTTGTGTTAGAAAAGGAAAGAACCTGCTACTTTCTTTGATATATTTACTTAAAGTTGGTACAAAGATACTACACGATTCGTCTAACTTTGCACCAGTGATTCCGCCAGCCCCCAAAAGCTTCGACAACAACCCCAACTTAAAAATTTTTGCTGTGAAAAATCGATAGAAACCGTACAAAAGTTCACTTACACCTTCCTAATTTTGACTTTACACCCCCCCTCCCCCCCGCAAAGTGAAAATCATTGCGGAAACCCTGCTTTGTACCATTGCATTTTAATACTGTTGAGAGCAGTGTTTTACATACAAGTGCAAAGTAATAATTATGAGTATTGTTATAAAGTCTGCCATCGGGGCTTGATGCCAACCAAGATCATCACAGCAAGGCACAACCTAAACGGTTTATGTGTGCCTATTTTTCATCCATTTGGTGAGGCGTCTTTATCAGTATAGAAACTCTTCACTTGGGTTGGGGTTCTTTTGTTTCCAGGTCCTATTTCCATTTTATTATTATTATTATTATTTACAAAATGAATAGTAATGAGTTTACAGCCCAACTGTGTGGGTTCACAGATTTCTTCTGGTTTGCTGATACTGCTGATATTTGCAATCTTTCTTGCATCCTTACAGCTTTACATTCGTTTACAATGCCAGTAGTTTATTATTTATTTAAATTTGAATTTATTTTTAATCTTTTAGGCAACTTTTGCTCAGGCCGACTGGTTGATGATGATGATGAAAGAATTGGTGGAATAAAGACAATGGGAGGTTCTCGACCCAAATTACGATGCTAAAGACAAAGTATAGACTGAACTTTTACTGCTGTACGGGTAACATTGCACCATTTACTGCTACCTAATTTTAAACAGCACTAAATGAATCTATATATAACACAGATGAGAATGCTTACTTAGTTTTTCCCACTAACAATATATTAGAATGATGTTTCAGTCTTCGCCTGAAACCATGCTTTTCACTAAATAACTCAGTGCTCACTGGTAGCATCAAGCGTTTTCCAAAATTTTCCACAAGTGGAAACACTCACCGACATTCCCATCTCAAAAATACGAAAACTTGCTCGTTTGAAAATGCTGAAGAGACAAAAACGTGTTGGTGCAAAGTACTCCCGATTGACGATATATAAATGTATCTCAAAATATAAGGGAAACGCACCAGTAATGGACACGTTCTACATGCTTTCTTGTAGTGACTTCTACCCATTACTTTAACATTTGAGCGTAAATAGCTTTTTTTTGTCTAACATTGTTTTTGTACCAGTGATGGACACGGAAAAAACTAGATGTTCCATTAATGGACATGCTATTCAACTCAAAATAATTTAATCACATTGCTGATGTTGCGAATATGAGTACTAAACAAGATTATATGTTAAATGCTGTTCTTCGATTATCTGATCGTTTCACGGAATTCTACTGAGTGGTCATTCCAAAGGTCCTGAAATTCGAAACCAGTGGTCTACCATCCTCACTGAGGTTTCAACAGGGTTTTTCTTCAGTTATACCAGATAAATGTCATGATCGTCCCTTCAATTTAGACTTATCCGATTCCGCTTCCTTTCCCCTACCCTATTCTGGCCATAAAAATGCAAATTCTAAGTTGTGATGAATAGTGTCTAAAACTACAACAAATCATTTCATTAATGCACACCCCAGCGTCCATCTTGGAAAAAATGGAACCAAAAATTTCCTGGCAAGTTTATGGTCATGAAGAGTACATAATCATTCTCAAGTTGAAATATAACAACTAACAGAATTACGATTTCGCCCTCGAATTAGCAGAGAGTTTAGCACGCTCACTTTTTGCACCCGAGGTCATGAGTTCAATTTTCGCTGAGGACTATTGAAAGGAGTGGATTGGAGCTCACTTGAACAAATACTGTAAGTTTCGTCCTTAGAAGCTCATAATCTTGCTTAGAATGTTAATAAAATCTCAATCAATCACGGATTTTTATTTCAACCCAGTAATGAATAGTGAGTGTGCAAAAGTGGACAAATCTTACGTTGCCGTACTGGTGATGGACACCCCCTGTTTTGCAAAACAGATCTAAGTTATAGTTGTTTTGGCCATTTATATGCTTGAAACAAAGACATTTCGTAGTAATAAATAATAAGGCAGAACAACAAAAGAATTCGTTATTGCAATTTCGTGAATAAAAACCGAAAGCTCTTACCTTAATCACTTGCTTAACAGAATGCATGGAAGAGAGTAGGTGCGACCATGGAAGTAACTTCAACATTATGTCAGAACTACCAGATGAAACCAATGACGAGCGAATAATATTCAATGGCATCAGAACACACTATATTAAATTTTCCTACGAAGTTAAAAACACATGGACCCGAAAAAGTTATCAGGAAGGTATATGATGTGCAAGTAGATACAAAATAAGAACAAACCTTGGATTCATTTTCACCCTAATCTTCGGTTCTTGTGTAGTTTTGTTTATCTCCAGCTTCTGGGGTTTAAGTCACGTTAAGAAATATTTTTGACTTGGGAAAGAATTAATGACAAGGGAAGAAGATTTCCAAAATTAAAAGGGATTTCAATTAACCAAAGTTAAAATGTATTACTGTAGAATAAACAGACGATAGATGTTCATTTCAAAAATATCAAACAAGTGTTTATTTTTTATTATTATTTTTGTCAGTTAATCACAAGACATTTGTGTTCAATCACGTCGTGAATCAAAATAAAGAAATAAACTAGGCAACACAACATACTTCACGCTTATTTAAATTCAATAGACAAGTTACCTGTTTTAGTCTGCTTGTATAATGCACCAAAAATACTCGATCAACATGACATCACTTGCAAAATTCACTGAAATTAACCTTTAAGAAAAGCATGAATATGTGGTATAATCATGTGACCTAGGAGTGCATTTTCTGTATTTCTGACAAGAGTACATTGTGCATCCACAATACGGATACAAATGGCGAAATTACTTCGTTTACGACATGCTCAACGAATAATGATTTACACTTAACATTTAGTACATCTCTTTTTCTTTCTACACAAAACCAGTCGACCTCGAATACTTCTATATCTGGCACACTTCCCTAGATCAGAACTGTAATGACAATACGACTTCTTTATTTCGTACTAAAATGGAAAACGCACTGGTATTGCCTAGCATTTCAATCGGCATTACAGCCTCAACAAGTTTAAAAAATACTTCTAATGAATTTCTATCATATGCTATACGAAGAAAGGTTCCATCGTTATTACCTTCTATGTTAACATATTACAGGTTTAAGTGCACATATATTCCGCCAGTTTATAAATAGGTTCACCCATACATCTCAAAACATGTACCTATGTTCTTTTAAATACAGACAACGTAATTCATACTTAGTTCCAAACCAACAAATGATTAGAACACTAACTGGATAACAAAGACCTTCAACATAAATCTTAAATATTACATTAATTAGTTGAATTTAGATATATTTCGTCATTTAGTGGGTTATCTAATAACTGCTGATAGTCCAATGCAACTTAATTATGCTATATTCGTTCAAAAGCAAAAGGAGACGCAATAACACTGATTAATATATATAACCATATTTTTCCCCTTTGGAAAATAATATTATGTTGGTTCTACATGCAATGAAGAAAAACGGTCAAATCTGTGACCAAACATCGGTGCACGTCCGCTTTTGACGATGAAAAATATGAAACCACCGGAGGTTCCACTTATTCTCCTCATAACACTCGCTGCCAACATAACTGTTAATAATACTGTCAGTCAGCAAGTTCTTCCGAAAGTTAACTTTTTCAGAATTGCAACAACTGTAAATACTATACGATGTCTTTGTGACTAGGAGCAAAGAACCTTCACGCAATATGGAGCAACAAACATAGCGTATACACAACAGAACTGGTTTTGAACCAAACTTGTGTTTATACTACATATCGAACATCTAATTACAATTAAAAAAAATATTTTGCACTTGTCGTTTAGTGACTTGTCAGTTTAGATGTTTTCTGAAGAACGGAAAGCTATGTGTGAATATGTAGCAACTGTTAACAGCGTACACAGACTTCCAAAACGCTTGAAATACATGAAAAAAACTCAGAAACATCAAAAACAGCAATCCATTATCCAGTTACGATTAAGTTCTGAACAATACACCATCACACTTTCACCGTTAGGATCATGACTACAGATTACATATGTAAAATTTAAATAATATTTTAATATAGCAATTTTTACTGGTATTAACGTATGGTAATAGAAGTAAGCCGCTCCTCACATGATTTGAGACGTTATTCTTTATAAAAGTGCACTTCAACAGAAACAGAAAAATTAGTTTAATTGGACAGTGAACAATATCTAACGAAGTTGATGAATTGTCTATATATTCTTGTGCTACTTATGAAACAGCACTTAAACATAGTAATCTTTTGCCTAAAGGCACAGTCGGAATTTCTTAGAATATACATGACACTTTGTTGAAAGTATTAATACGTTAGGTGATTTAGTATAACACAAAACCAACGGTATACAATTAATAGGAGGCTCGTTTCAACAATTGAAGAATTCCTTTACGTTGCTCTACTCCAAAATTGTATTTTATGTTGACTTTTTCCAGAAGATAATCATTTCATTATTACTGGTACTTAAACAGACGGCAGGACACGATTCCTATAATTTTTACAGAATTTTAGTACAAAGCTTGAAAGTACTCAGATTGTCTGTTCAGTACCCAAACGGACTACCCACTGAACAAACATGAGCGCCTGATGAATTTTGGAACAAAATACCATTGAAATCCCATGAGAATACTACACGAAATATACCAATAATGGTAGTACTGATTGGTTGAAAACATTGTGTCATGCAGAAAACTTAAAAACATATCGAATAGTGACACGTAGAGAAAAACTAGACTTAACTAACTTATGAGAGAATAAAATTTGATTGTAGCACTTCTGTTGTCAGGCACACAAATGAAAAATGAACAAAATACACTCTTTTAACATACAAATTATGCTTAATATCAATTAAAAATATTATGCGTGAAGATTACGTCAAAGCATCAAATACTATGAAGGTAAAGAACACAAATTATATACAAAGTAATAGCGAAAGAATTTTATCGACTTCAGTAATGTAGTTTTTTACAGTTATTTCTAATCACTTGTTTCTTTTTTAATCCTCACGTCATCCCCTTTCTTAATACCATGAATCGAGCACCAGATATTTATTTATAATAGTACGAGCATGTCAGCTGCCCGTTTTCAAATTATTTTTATCTTAGCAAGTGATGAGTTACCACTAAGCTTAATTGTCCTCTATTAGGATTACAGGCGTCCAGATGGGCAAGAGTCAAACACTGATTCTTTACTCCCAGGTACTATTTTCCTCAAATGTTTTCACAGCTGTTGTTCCATTAGGAGTTTCCTCGTTCTTCTCTGGAAAAATAAATAAAAATCCATTACTCTATCCGAAATTATTAAAATAATTGATTTTTACGTACTATTAGGTGAATACAACTCTAAATTTCAATTAATACCAATGATAGAGACGCTCTGGACAGGATTGGAGTACCTACCAAACTAATGACTTTACTTATGACCTTTAGGCATCTTTTGGCTCAGGTCGGCACATACGGCTGAGGATGAAGACGGCAGCGGCCACGGCTTTACTATGTACCATCCCGACATTTACCTAATAAAACTGAGGGGAAACCCTGGAAAACCTCAGTCAGGATAGTCTACCACGGGGCTCGACCCACCGTGTCTATCAATTGCCGATCGGTAGTCCGCGAAGTTGCCGCCTGGACCACGGGACTTGGCACTTCTATCCTAGTTTCGTACTAATATGATCGTCGAGCACCATTTACATTATCTTCTTTATCAACCTGATCTCTATGTTGTCTCACAATGGGAACCTTACAGTGGTAACACCAAACCTAGAACAGTTCCGAGATAAGCAAATATCGAAACCATACTGAACCGAAAAACCTGTCAAAACCAGTTCGTTCATTCCACCAGCATTTAATATTCACTAAATACTGAATTTGTACAACTTCTAGAATATAACGCAATGAAACCCAATTAACGGATCGTAAAGTTACGGATCCTAAGTGCCAAAACGATTATCAGCGGGGTACCGATACCCACACAACTCACTCTTTGACCTTTTATGAGACACATGCCTATTTTTTTTATTTTATTTTTTTTTGTTTATGTTTCACAAACTGCTAAAACTGTGTTTGTAAACAACGAAAATAAATGAATAACAATACAAACTACTGACAAAATGACAGAGCAATTGCCCCCCAAATCTCAAATTATTTTAAACTATTATTGACCATAGGCGACTTCTGTGCACCCCGCTCAATCGAATTTAGAAAAAAAAAGTGCAATGCGGGTTGCATAATAATGCCAATGAAAATGTTATTCCCCTTGCGGCAAAGGAGTTGACCGAAAAATATCAAATGTTGTCCACTGGCAACTTTTCTGCATCCCGCTCAGTCGAATTTCGAGAAAAAAAAAAATAGAACGATCCTAACGTCTTTGCAACACCCACCCCATAATCTTACACCTTGCTGATACCTATACCTAATAACGTGTGGGTCCCCTCGAGCACGACGAAGTGCAGCAACTCGACGTAGCACGGACGCTGCAAGTCGCTGGTAGATCGCTGGAGGGATGTGCACTGCAGCCATACAGTCTCGATTGCCCTCCACAATTAGGTGGTTGTTGCAGGTGGAGGATCCTGGGCACGAATACCACGTTCAACATCCAACATATGTTCGATAGTGTTCATGTCCGGCGATCTAGGGGATCAAATCATGCGTTGGAAGTTGCCAGAATGTTTCTCAAACCAGTCGCGCACCATTGCGGCCCGGTGACATGGCGAATTGTCATCCTGGAAAAATCATTGTTGGCAGGGTACACGAAGTCAACGAAGGGCTGGAGATGGTCACCAAGCAGCTGAACAAACCGCTGACCGGTCAATATCCGGTTCAAGTAATCCAAACCATGCTAGGTAAACACCTTCCACACCATGACGGAGCCCCCTCCGGCATGCACAGAGCCTTGTTGACAAATTGAGTCCATGGCCTCATCGGGTCTGAGCTACACCCGGACCCTACCATCCACGCATACCAATTGAAAACGTAAATCGTCTGACTACGCTAAACGTCGCCATTCCTGTAAGGCTCAATCCACGTGTTCCAGAGCCCAAGTGAGACACCGCCGCCGATGGGCAGCAATTAGTAGCAGTACACGTGTCAGTCTTCTTCGACTGCGATACCCACGGAAACCAAACTGCGCTGAACTGATCTCTAAGACAATTTTATAGGACGTCATGTATTGATTCCTGCTGTCAGATTGCGCACTGCGTCTGTTTACCCGGACGTGTCTGCCCAGACGTCGCCGGTAGCGGTCCTTCAGCACCCGTAAGCGGCCACTGTGTTGTCCCTGATGGGTTTTAATACCTCCAATGCAGTATTCATGGTCCACCCTTGACATTGTGGAGGGAGTAAAATTCAACGTGCGAACGACTTCCGAAATCGCATGCCTCATTCGTACAGCACCAACTATTATTATCCCGCGTTCACACGCCGATAATTCCCGACGGGTTGCCATCACCACGGTACACGTTTCACTGCACTCACAGAAGTCCAACTGACCACACTGCAACTGCTTCGCGCCGTTCGACCGGTTTGGCGCGATGTTACCGCGCCGTCAACTAGTTCCCTCCCGCTATTTCATGACATATCAAAAATGACAAGAATTCCTTTGTAAAAATTTTCGAAAGATGTTTACATTCGGCGCTTGGGGCCTGCAAATTTATGCGTCCTCGTCACAAATCACGTGATATCTTCAAAAACAAAGTCTCACCAACCATGTCGGTTTAGCAAATCACAATCGAAATTACTTCAATGAAGAAGTGTTTATAATTAAGGAAGTGCCACAAAGACCTGTTTTCCTACGCATGAATTTCATTATGAAGGAATTATTACTATGGTTGGATAGGACAAGTATTGAACTCTACTTTAAGGTACAGTTTCGTTTTGGCAATGGTCGTATGCAATGACCGCATTTAGTGAATGCGTGCGCGCGGAAGCATGTAGTGAGGTAGTTTCGTTCGTGCATTTGACGCGTGTGCGACGCCGTACTATATCTATACATTTATATGATTTACTTTTCGTGCATTACAAGTTTAAGATCTTTCTGTAAACAATATTTCGTACAGTATCAGAATTTTAGACATGGTTGCAAACAACTATAATAATAATATAAGTAGCATTTTAAATTAAACTCAACTTTCGTTAATATAAAACAATAGTGTTACTTCAACCTGCTGCAGTACTCTGCTGCCATCTACTGACCACCAAACTTACTGCATCTGTGCATGCACTCTCATTCTTTCGGGTTTTACCAATAATTTCATAGCATTTTCGTTCAATTCTTGACGTAGCTTTAAATCTTCATCTCTGCTGAAATTCATATTTGGCACAAAATAGTTCCAAATTCAAAGAAAACACGAATGTAAACCGCACAATACTCTGCAACGCACGCGATTGATGCAGCTTGACTGGTTTCCGAGGAGTCGTTCCAACAGTTGCATGCGACATCATGCGTCGGATGCACAAACCAACCCGACTCCACTGATTTCCCTTCAACGTGTCAATGCAGTGACGCGTGCAACAGTTGCTAGCGATCATTGCATGAAATCACCGCACAAACGAAAGCAAGCTTTACTTAAATAGATGCATTGGGCACATCTCTGATCGTGATTTATTAAACTGACTAGGTTCGAGTAATAATTTCTGGATATACGAAGTTATCTGTGGCGATGCCTAGCTAACTTTGTACGACTCTAGCTCCGAAACTGCACATTTGAGAATAGAATGCCAGTATGATAATGCTTAGGACATTGGTCTGCACTTCTGAAAATCTGAACGAAATCGGAGAGGTCGCGGCGGGCAATTACCGCGTAAATGTACCTGTACGATGTAAAATAAATTCATTTTAGTGACTGGTTCAATAGGTAGTGAGATAATTAACACGAAACAGGTTCGGACTTTTAATTTGACTTATATGAATTTATTTAAGGCCGTTAGGCACCTTTGACTCAGGACGTTCTGACTTTTCAACAAACGAAGTATCCCAGTAAGTAAAAGTTAGTTGACTAACTTCAGTTTGTACCCCCCTCCCCCCCCCCCCAAAAAAAATGGTTGCAGAAACCAAGAATTTTAAAGGTTTAAGTGTTAAAAAATACAGCAACAATCTGTGAATACCTGTTACCTTCCTCCAACTAGATAAACAGTTAAACGTACTATAACATTGATATCTTTAACGAAGGAATATCCTATTTACGATTAGTGTTGCTACGAGACGAGACAGAAAAATGTCTTACAGAAAACGTGACGAAACAGAGCTCTCGTAATGTAAAATATACAACTTTTCGAGACGAGACGCTCTCAGGACCAGACATTTTCGACACAGCCTAGATCTCGTCTCGTCGGCAACACTACAATGTAACCTACGAATGCAGAAACTAAGAAAAAATTGTTACTCACTGTACTTTTCTAGTTATTGAGTTCATGAGACTTAAAGCTTATTAATAAGAATAATGGTGCCAATGGAGAAATCCAAAATGTTTAACGAGTTTGAGGAAAATCTAATCATTTAAATTCATATCTTACGGTTCATTTTATATCCGGCTTGAAGACAAAGTCCTATCTATAAACGCAAAACACCAACTAACGAAATCTTACCAGTATACAGGAAAAGATCACAATTAAATTATTATACGGTTAGTTTAGACCGTGACATTGGTTATATGACAATAATCATTATAAAAGCATTGGACACTAAAAACAGTCATTACAAAGCCATTAAAACTTCTTGCGCTAACGATGTAATTGCGTCTACCTTCAAATCATTCTATTCCGAAATGAATGAACGATATTTTGTCACGGATACTCAAAATGCCACGTCTGAAATGAGTTTCTCTAAACTTGTTCTTAAATAAATGCTTTGAAGATAATCATAGTTATAAAGCATTCGTGAATTACCACCGACCTACGGTAGACATCAGCAAGAAAAGACATACAAATCGCAAATCTTTTAAATACTAACATAGAAAGCATCTAAATTGTAATTCAAAAACAAGCAAATTTAATAAGCTGATTTGTTGTCAAGATGATCCAGAAGTTTGCTCCGCGATTAAAATAAAAACTGGTAACTTCTGAAACCAAACCGAGCCACCGTAGCTCAGTGGTAGAGCGTTGGCACAGCATTCAGGAGCAAAGGGTTGAACCTCGTGAGGTCAGAGCTCGACCTCAAACCGTGAGGTCGAGGTTGAGTGAAGTCGAGGTCGAAGTCCCGTCGCGTGGTCGAGGTCGAAATCCTGTCGTGATGCCGAGGTTGAACTCCGTTGGCGAGGTCAAGGTTGAAGTTTAAAACAGAAAAAAAGGATGTCGGGGTTTAGTGGCTATAGTCGCCAGAACCAACTGGTAGAGTTCTTAGACGGAAAACCCATTCGATCTTGTCCTTTCATGAGTGATATGTTTTCAAAGATTATGACGACATTATTTAAATGAAATCTCAGTACTCATCAATCGATAAGAATTCGAGATCGCTGTCCATTGTATTTCGTAGTAATTTGTAAATACTAGTGCGCTATGTTTTAAAAATTTTGATAATGCTCTTAGATTTTGAAAAATGAAAAAAAATAGTGGGGCGGGCGCGAGAAGAGCCTTAATGATGAAGGTGGAGGGCCAGTCATCCAAGGTCGTGTAGTTTGAACTGAAATTTATTTATAGCTTTAGGTATCTAAGGCCCAGGCTGGGAAAGGGGAGGGGAAAGGATGCAAGAAGGTGTCGGCCAGGGTCTAAGTTGCAGGTGCCATCCCGGTGTCTGGTGTGAGGAAAAACCCTGCGAAAACCTCAGTCAGGATGGTCGGTCGCTGGGACTGAACCCACGACCTCTCGGAATATTACGCCAACGCTGTACCACTAACCTACGATGCCGTGAGGGTCTTGTAACACTAAATTTGCACTCCGTGATTGAAATGACGGTCGCTAGATGCTACTCCAGGAGAGAAAAAAGGTAAAGTAAATTTATTATATAAGTTTTAGATCCGTTGATAGCGAAGCTATAACTAAAAGGGACATTATAATCCCGCTCATTCTCTCCATCCATGCACAGAAACCAAATCTCAAGAACTAGAAGGGCAGAGAGGTGTGTGAGGTGGTGTTGGACAGATTTTTACTAAACTAACTCAGGGTCCCTGGCTGGAATCGTCCTGATTGGTGCAGTGGTTCAGTGTTGCCAACCCATTTCCTAAAAAAAATTCTTAAAAATTAATTGTTCAAATTGCTTGCATTCAGTTAGACCTAGCTGCGCCAAACTTGACAAACATTATTCAACACAATAACAAAACACTGAGAGAGACTACGTTGCCAAGCAACCCTCTTTCCAGAGTTGCTAGTCTATTTTCAACAAAATTATCTTTTTTGAAAATGGCTTCCATTAGTCATAGCAGCAACAAACTGGCATAAACGTTGTTTAACACATAGGAACATACTGCGGATGTTCCCGCTCCCCAGCAACTTCGTTGACAGTGTTGCCAGCCCATGCCAAAAATATATTTCATGAACCATGAGGTGTAGAGAGATGTTTGAGGTATTGTTGGAAATGTCTTAGCTTGACTAGCTGTCAAAGCGCACGTGTATGGGCAAAGATAGGCATCCGGGGAGGGGGGGCTTGCCCCGACTACTTACATCAAAATTTCTATATAGTAAAAAATAATTGGCTCTCTAAGGGAAAACTGTAAATAAAATAGCAAGCAATTGTGTGCATATGTAAATATAAGTTTTGTAAAGAGTGGAGGGCAAGGGGGCTTGATCCCGACTACTTACATGAAATATCCCTAACAGTTGAATTCTAAGCGTGTCTATAAGAGTAAAAGTGACCGTTGAGATTTCCCAAGAACCCCGTTGTCAGTGTAGCCAGTCTATGCCACAAATATATGTCATGCACCAAATGCTATCAAGAGACCGGAGCCTTTGCGATTGTTAGTAGAATCGCAGCTCTAACTTGTTCGTTATTATATCGCATTGTTACCTTTATTGGTAGTTGTAATATATTTTATTTTAACGTTCATGCTAGTGCTCTTATTACTGCTACATGACTGTAGTCAGTATTTAAAAAGCGTTTCTACTATAGTTAGTTTGATATATGCGAATTTGAATTAGACCCCTCCCACCGATCGGTTTAGAATTTAATTCCTGCCTAATAAATAATCATGAAGGCAATGGATAAGTCCAACTAAATGATATACCAATCGATAGCAACCATTGTCAATTCAGTAACCTTCTGTCAAGATGATCAATGGCGTCTATTTTGGCCAATTGAAAAAAGGTGCTGTTTTGGTTGGGGGATTCGTGGGTGGCAAATGGGGATTTGGGGTACACTGTAAAAAATGGAACCACGAAATGGATGAAAGTTACTCCGCTTTATGGAGAAATAAAAGTCGAAAATTAGCGTTTTGCTGTATTTACTCTTAAATGTGGATATAGTGTAAGCCCTTTAGTGGAAAGACTCGTAACCTTAACTCCATTTTAAAGTTTAACATTTTCTTTGTAATGGCTTAACATTAACTGAAAACTGGCTGAAAATGGCTAAAGTGTTTCGTCGGTGAACGTTCAACTTATTTTACGCTTAAAATTCTGTCATTTTCTGATCGAAGTGTAAGCTAAACTGGCCGTTTTGCGGTTACGTACTTTTGTGGATGAAGTTTAAGCCTTGGTTGGATATTTTATAATCCAATAACAGGAGTAAAGTTACTTGCTTGTCACTGAACGCCCCACCATTTTGAGTGATTATGCTGCTTTTACACTGTGAACAGTAAACAGTTGACTGGTGGATTGAGAACGACATGATTGCATTGCCGGAAAGAGGAATTAAGCTGGGTATAAATCTTTACACAGTAGCAAACCTATCTCTCCTTTTTTTCTCCAGACATTCCTCGTAGTAAAATCTACATGTTAACCTCCTGCGCAAGAAAATCTTAGCTATAAATATCACTCGGAAAGCCATAATCGCAGTGCCTTCGTAGCTAAGTGGCAAAAGCGTCTGACCAGTGTGCTAGTGGACCCTGGATCGAATCCCGACCACCTAAACTTTTTTTATTTTTATTTTATTATTATTTTTTAATTTTAAAAGACTAACATTTTCTTCTTTTCTACTTTCAAAAAAAATGTTCTGCTTCAATGAAATACGTTGGAAAAGACACACACACACATATATATATATATGAGCTCCTGCGTAGCCTAGTCGG